>JAPYYV010004251.1:0-29378 GCA_030522625.1 Copidosoma aretas
CAAATAGTAATAATTAATTCTCCATCGAAAAAAAAGTAGTTTTTGATAGGAAATTTGACGTAGAATACGATGGTATTACTAAAAACTTGCTACGAGGGGGGGGGGGGCAATAGTTAAAAATAAATTTAAACATTTCAATTGTTAATAACAATCTTAAATTGTTAATAATTTTTCTTAAAAGTATTTTTTTCTTAAAGCTTATTTTTTTTACTTTAAAATAAAATAAAAATACAGTCTGTAGCTTAAATAGTATTGGAGTTATGAATATTTGAAAATTCCTCCTACAGCCCAAAATCACCAAAATCGCGGAATTTCAATCCTTTCTAGCGTCCACAACATTATGAAAAAAAAAATACGTGTTTTTTTTTCAATATAGAACCCGTAAAAAAAGTCTCAGCAAAATCAAAAATGTGTCGGTCAATTTTTGTCAAAATCTGTTCGGTTTGTAAAGAAACGCCCCCTCAACTGCTATTACTGTCGTTGTCTCCCCCCCCCCCCCCCCCCCCCCCTACACGTATTTAGGCAGCTAGCGGTGCGTGGCATGCGCGAGTGCCGAGAATAAAGATATTAGTTGTCAAGGAGCGGGGAGCGTGTGAGAACTGTGAGGCGAGCGATCACTGCCATACGAAATACGGGTATCAGTTTCATCTATGCCCACGTAGACAACTGAGTGACCATATTCTATGCCAGCGAGCCAATCTACGTATCCAAGTGCGAGAGAAGAGAGAGAAGACAAAATCTCCAAATATCTAAGAGTGTGTTATTTGCTATGTTGTCGGTGGTCTCATCGTAAATGTGCTTGTTCAGTGTACAGGTAGGTAACTGTCGTCAAGTGTGAGATCGTGAGCGTAGGGATAGCTCGTGCCGAGAAAATAGGAAACTGTTGCAGAAAGAGAGCGAAAGAAAGAGAAAAAGCCTTCTTCTAATTTCGAACAGTGCGTAATTTCGGGACTTTTAAAGGCTTAATGCATTGCCGATAACAAATAATACAAGTTTACAGATGAATTACGATGCTCACCGTGAAATTCATCAGAATCACAATAACTAAATGTCGTAGATGACAGTAGTGTAAAATGTGCAAGAAAAAAGTTACACCAGTTTTAGTTATGTCGAAATAAATACGAAAAACACGTAAAATGCTTGATCTCCAAAAACACTCAATATTGAGAGATACTAAACTTTAATGACTTGAAGAATTGAGAGAATACAATGAAACATTATTAAACACACCCCGCGGGCGACGTACTTTCTGCGCGTGACTTGAAAATATGGCGCTTTTATTATTAATCATCGATACGTGTCGCACACGTGTGGCTCTCGGTTATCTGCAGGGAGTAGGGTAAAGGAGCACAACTGCTCAAGTAACACGACACACCGCACTGCACTTTGACACCTACCGGGCTATCCTCGAAGACAGGCGAGAAACTCCACCAAGTTTCTCGGGCATAAGGATGGCAGGGCCTCACAGATGACGGTAGCACAGGTCGTTGCACTGCGTCGGCTTGCACGGGGTTTGCTCGTTGCTCGGTCGGACGGCTAGCAGGAGTAACGGCTAATGTCGTCAACTACGTGGCTAGCGAGGGTCTGCCAGCGCTGCGTCACACTGGCACCGGCCTGGCATGAGGCCACATCGTGCATTTCCGCCTATTGCTCGGGTGCACGACGAAGACAGACTCGAGTCCACCAGCAGGTGGCGCGGCAGATAGCGTATGTATGTGTATGCTCAACCGTACGTGTACTCGAAACATCGTTCCTTCGCTCTTGCCATGCTAAGTGTGACCATGACTTCTGTGTACTATATAACACCTTCATGTATGTCGTTTGGCCGCGTATAGTGGCAGTCAGTGTGCCGAGAAGTGCAGAAAAACAGCGCACACTTCTGCGCCGATCGCCTCTCAGTGGCCGAGCTGTTCAAACGTCCAAAACGACGCTATACACCCAAATCCATAAAGTCCGAGAACTTTAACCTAATAACCCAGTGCGCTAATATAATTAGTTATATTCGAAGCAGTCAATCCCCAAAAACCCAGTACGCCCGACTGTCTGCACTATAATTTGATGATTTATTTATTCATTTAATGATAACGCAAGCAGACAATCCCCTAGAACCTAGCACGTCCGACTGTCTGCACTATAATTTGATGATTTATTTATTTATTTAATAATAACGCAAGCAGACAATCCCCTAGAACCCAGTACGTCCGACTGTCTGCACTTTACTTTAATAATATAATAGCATAGCATTATATTATAGCAGTTTAATTTTTTAAACAGTTGATACTGTTTAAGATCTCGTGCTTAAGTTTGTAATAAATTATGATATTATAATTAATGTGGAACGATATGAAAAAATCAATTTTTGACACGTCCATTTTTTCAGATCTTTTAAACATTGACAGTTGTGAAGGATATACATGGGGTTAGTGGTGTTACTCGTTACGTTAACTTTTATTTGACCACTGCCGATTGGCTGATTTGAAAGCTTTTTTTTTTAACAGTTGAGCGGGAACTTGGACGGGAATACGCGAGCTTGAATATTTTCAAGTCTGCACGTTTTAACTATTTCTATCTTGTAACGGATGTTCAGAATATCTCATTTTTTAGCTTTTTTAAAAACGGCAATACAGATTTCCACGCCACCCATGAGGTACTGCCAATGGCGCGTTGGATTTTTTTTTCACAATACATTAATGACGCCACTTTATACATTAATCGTACTTTTTATTAAAAAAATAATAATGCTATTCACGTTTATTCTACACTTAATACACGATTTAATACACATGTATTAAAAATAAAGTAGCTAAACCAGATTGTTGTCAGACTCCCGTGCGAAGTGATACCAACCCGAAAATAATTTAGTTAGTTGGTATCACTGCTGCTTACTGCTGTACATACTTATTAGATATGCAGATCGACGGTGCTGCCCTCATTCAGGAGGTCTTTTCCATGTTAAATTTTATGGAGCAAAATTTTTACAGTGGCTGCCATTGGCGTTTTAGGAGGTCTTTTCCATAAGAGTACGTGTTAAAATAACAAGTGGCGCCAGCCCTCCCTTCCAACGACACCCGCATGGCAAATACATTATGCGAGCGCTATCTGCACCATCATATATATGCATAGCTGTATGGTAAATAAATGATCATACTATGACTTGACTAATACTCCACGAAATATCTAGAATTTTTCCACGGATACCGATATTTTGCCAGCTACCATCTGAAAGGTGAGGTTTTTTTCTTCATAACAGTTCGTGTCTTGCTATGTTACTCCTTGATTTCGGTTAGAAAATCACGATGTTTTCACGTTACTCCCTTAGAGGCTATGTATGATCTGCAAACTTTGATAGGAAATAGTTCAAAATATTCTACGGCTAAGGGGGTAAATAAAGACACCGTTGGAATCAGCGGCTTCTCATTCATCCAAAAAATTTCCCCCGATCTCTTAACACCTCCCGCTGGAGCCCCCTTAAAAAAAAAATATCGGTTTTCGTGGACAATTTCGAGATATTCTATTGAAAATTGACTGAGTCATTGTATTCTCACAGATAAGCCTGTTTTTCTTGCGACAGTAATGCCAATTACCTGAGTTTGCGGGAGAATTTGTGACTTTGTACGACATGGGTTGGCAACTCTGTACGAAGGAGCCACCTTACAAATTTTTTCTTTTTACCAAGGTACTAAATAAATGAGGTTAACCTCCGGTCTTGACTTTCAACACATTGTATCTTTTTTTTTTTTTTTTTTATCGACAACCTTCGAGTTTCGTGATTTCATTAGAAAAAGGATTATTTTAACTACCTGCTTTCAGTTATTGTAGCATTAGGCCCAACTTTTAGCCAAAAAAAGCTATGACTTCCGGTACAGAATTTAAAATGCCCCATGAGACCCAAGTAAAAATAAAAAATTTCAAGTACGATTTTGTTTCGATTTTGGTCGGCAACATGCCCTGAAATTTCAACTGTAGACTTGTTAGATTTTATTTTACTGTGGATTTTAACCTGGGTGCAATAGCTCATTTTTCAAAAAATTTTATGAGCCTCTTTAAGGGTACGACTCACCTCTATTATATTTAATACTGTTGTAAGACCAAGGTTGTAAATAATTCAATTATATCCTAATCCAATTACAGTTCGATTAATGAATAAATTTAATTCTTAATTAAAAAACTTTTTATTAACAATTGAATTCAATTCTCAATTGAAAGAATATTAAGTTCAATTCTTAATTTAAAGAATATTAAATTCACAATGAAATCTAACTGTTGATTTGAATAAATTTCAATTGAGGATTAAATTTTAATTGTAATTGTTCGATTAATAAATTAAATATCTTAGAACCCTTTGTGAAGCTTTTACTTTAACGCAAATTTTATTCACTTACCAGAAATATTATAGATAATTTATTTATCTACAAAAAATTGAATTTTCCAGTGTCAGTAAAAATTATGAAAAAATGCTGAATTTCGCATATAATATGCGACTGATAATATAATTTCGCAACCAAGATAAAATGTGTACAATTTCTTAATGTAACACATTTTTTCCCTAATTATTAGCAAGAATTTTGAATTACTTTTTACTTAACTCACCTGGACGATTTATTTTACATTCTTAACTTAATTGAAATTCAAAAGCCAAAAAATTTTGAATTACTTGAGCGCCCACTGTAACCACTAAAATTGAGGGCGGGGGGGAGGGGGGGGGGGGAGTTCAAGTCAATTAGCATTTCTCATGAAAAAATCTATTTGGTCAGTCAGATAGATTGTCAAAAAAAATTAGACACGTATTTTTTCTTTTTTCTTGTAAACAAAAAATGACGGAGATAGAGCACATCAAAGATCAGGAGTGGGAGGTGGTGACGTCAGAAAGTTATAAAATTCATGCACGATTTCATAATCTTCCATGTGCTCTATCTCCGTCATTTTTTGTTTACAAGAAAAAAGAAAAAATACGTGTCTAAAATTTTTTGATAATCTATCTGACGGACCACATAGATTTTTTTATGAGAAATGCTAATTGCAGTATTTGAGTCATTTCCGATTTATGGAGCTGAAACTAGCCACTAGGACTCAGCCGTTAAAGTACATGGTGCGGTTATAAAAAAAAAAAATTTCTGCATGATAATAATAAGCAATGTTAAAGCATGAACTAAGGTGAGATTCATTTGCATTACGTACACAAGATAAACCAGCAGTTTTAAAAGGAGAGTACTTCTCTGTTTGCCAATAAATGATAAATCATGAACAATCAGTCATTTTAGAATAATTTTACAAGTTACTTACATTTTGTGGGTTTGAAAGGATACTTGAGGATTAGATAAAACACGTGATTATCCCCCAATATGTAGAACATATATTTTAAGAAACTTTAGAAGGGTACACATCACTGTTTAGCAATAAATAATGTATAAATTAGCAAAATTTTGCTACCAAAAACTTGTGGAAAATTCTGCTTACGTATTGTAGATCCGAAACATATATTTTTTTAAGCTAAAGTATTGTTTTGTATTTTTAAAATATAGATAACTCCAAAAATTTTAAAAAGTTTTAGACTTAAGCTCACCTTATTTCATGCTTTAATATTGCTTTCTATTACTATGCAGACAAAATTTTATTTGTGAACCGCACCATGTACTTTACCGGCTGAGTTCTAGTGGCTAGTTTCAGCTTCATTTCTGATGTCGAAAAAATTTTCAGAACACAATCTAACCGTATCCGCTATGTCCCCACCAGCTTCAGCGCTAATAGTGAGCAAAGCTGGAAATGCGATAGTCGGGTGTCACACTGCACCTGCACCTGAAAGAAAAGGAGGGCAAACGCAGGTGATGATAATTACCTATCTGGTAGCTCGTTCGTCTCGTTCGTCTGTGCACTCCGCTGCTGGACTTCTTACCTAAAAAGGGGGTTCGCGCAGGATTTCCTCCCGTTCTAAAGGGGTAAAAGGGGAAAATGACGCTCGGAAATAACTACTCTCAACACAGGCGGGTATGGTTTTTACACTAGTTTATTGTGGCATTTACAGAAGATGGCTCCCAAGGCTGCCGCGCTTCAGCGTCTCCGCCCCGCGTAGTAGAGAACGCGAGCGCGCGCTCGTCCGTGCGGTCAACACTCCCGCTCGCACTCCGTCGCCGCGGTACCCGCGTTCCGCGTCCTAGTCGGTCGTCCGTCTGTCTCTGTCTCTCTCTCTCTCTCTCTCTCTCTCGATCCCCCTCCGGCCTACTTGTTTCGCGCGTCCGTCTCGTCCCTCTCGTCCTCTCTTGCTCTCTTCTCTACTCTCTCTCTCTCTCTCTCTCTGCACTCGCGGCCCTCGTGTCGCGCGTCCGTCTCGTCTTCCCTACTCTCTCCCTCGCTGCTCTCAATCGCCCCGCACCCTACCTACGTCCCCCTCGTCCTCACGGAAAAAGGTAAAGGAAAAAGCGCCACCTAACCTTCCATCAGCATTTTTCGTACCACGTATCGCAATATAGATATGCGTAGCAGCCGTGCAGCTGAGAGTGGTAGAAGTTTTTCCCGTGCCAACACAGATTGTTTCGATCGCTAAGCATATGGATGTCACGGTACATAGTATGCGAAATTCCGATGCAAGTTTATACGGCGATTTTTCCTGTGCTAACGGTGAATATTCCCTTCCGATGCAAGTTTATACGGCGATTTTTCCTGTGCTAACGGTGAATATTCCCGCATTTACCTTTTTCCGTGCTGACTCTGTCCCGTCGGTGCCCGCGGCCTTGAACGGCGCGGCGCGCCCTCGCACGCAAGGAAAAGGGTAACGCTACCTTGACTCGCGTTGATAGCAGCGTGAAGGTCTGGAAGGCGGGCCGACGGCGAAGACCGGCGGTGCAGGTTCTCCCTCTCTCTCCCTCAGCTCCTGCTTCTCTCGTCCTGGCAGCGTCCGGGTGGGCCGACATGCGGCAGCTCGGCAGCAGGGCAGCGCAGCAACACGGCAGCTTGGCAGCAGGGCAGCGCAGCAACACAGCAGCACCGCAGCAGCTCTTCCGCTCGGCAACGCCTATCTTCCCTTCACACTAACACACCCACGCACACTTGTCCCGGCCGTCCTCACGCCAACTCTCTCCTGCACTTCCTACACACTCCTCACGAATAAAACTCCTCTCCTTCCTTCGTCCCTCTCCCTCAAATCCTCCCGACACTGCACTCAAATCGTCCTTCGCCACACACGAACCCCAAGCAAAAAAAACGGAGATTCTCGCGGCAAAAGTCTCGGCTGCAAAAAATTGCGTGCGCTTAGCTGCAAGGCTCGGCAAACTCTCTGCCTCGCGCACGTTGTTGAGCGTGCGACCGCCGCTGCGGCCAGTGGCACCTATCGCTCTCTCTCTCACTCTTTTAGTCAGCGACGCAGCCGCGGCTGCGTGTACAGAGTTCCACGAGCGCGTCTACTCTCTCTCTTTCTCATCAAGTCTCCTGCTGCCGTGCTGATCCTGCATGGATCGTCCTCTGTCGCGTCCGTCTTCTTCCCTGGCTCGGCACTTGAAAAACAAAATTCGGAGGGGGAGGGGGGAGAATCACCAGCTTCGTCGACATATACCTGGAAGCCTTGAATTTCGGTGAAGGCGCCGCAGGAACGGGTAAAACAGCCGCTGCTGTTTTACAACGTTACACGGGATAAACAAAGCGGATTTCTATACAAAGGCACAGAAAAATCTCAAATTTATTTGAAAAGAAAATTTTTTTAGTGGATTAACAACTATTATTCGATAACTAATATAATTTGGGATGTGTCAAGGACTTTATTCAATTTTTTAAGTGACAAAGACAAGTATAGCATTGATTATTCTGGCCAATGTAGGTAAGTTTATAACCTCCTACAAGCGTTAGTGTGCATTTTATCATCAGAAACATGTTTTTGATGCTAAATGATGATAATTTGAAATATTTCTGAGTCATCTTTACATACGTCGGTGAATTAGTTACTTTATTAACATAAATGATAGATTACATACACATTAAAAGAACTTTTTTCCAGGTAGTTCATATATAAGAAAATAACATTTAATATGCTCTCTACTTACATCATTCATGATGAAAAAGTTTAAATCATGTTAATCTCGAATTAAAAACATCTTTCTGATACTAAAATGCACACTTAATAATAATTTATCTGTTTTTTTATGAAATAATCAATGATTTACTTGTCTTTGTCACTGAAAAAATCGAATAAACTCCTTGGCACATACAAAATTATATTAGTTATCAAATAATAGTTGTTAACCCACTAAACAAATGAGTTTTTGAATAAATTTGGGATTTCTCTATGCTTTTGTAAAGAAATCCGCTTTGTTTATGTCTAAGAGTGCAGTCCGAAAGTCAAGATTCGCTGGAGCATTAACAAGCAATAAGCTGGCAATAAGTGAATTATTCCTACGTCTAAATCTTAAGACATACAGTTAGCTTTGACGATAGGAAGTAATAAAAGTGGTTTTTTGCGGTCGGAAAACGTATTAGTTGCAAGCTGGTGGTTGAATGCCAGTTTTTAAAAGCTAGAGCTTGTAAGCTATAAGATAAAAGGCGAATATCAAAAATGTATTAGAAAGGTTTAATAATTTTCAGGATTTAACACAAAGTCTTATCACATGATTTTCTATTAGATTTCTCCAATGCTAATGCAAATGAATCATAACGCTATCTCGATATTTCTATAATAAGATAAAATATTTCAATGCTCTTAAAAAAGAAGGTTGCAAAAAGAAAAGTACAACGTATTAAATGGTTGCTTGTGTCTCTCATGTTTCTTCTGTACTTCATGTATGCCGTGCTACAATATTCAATATCGATTGCGATCAGCGTTTAAACAGGCACACCTTTCAGTCCACACGCACACATACATCAAATCTTACCAACTTAGTGATTACTTACCTCCTGGTTCTAGACCATCTAGAGAAAGCTCGCTGGCCGCCATCTTAGGATACATTCAAGTGTGATGTCGTCGAGAGAGAAACCGCAGAGAGAGAGAGAGAGAGAGAGAGAGAGAGAGAGAGACGCCCGTCTCAGCTCAGCATGCCTGCTGACACTGTCGATGCCCGTTTGCACGCAAGTCGAGAGCAGGGCTCACGCACTGCTACCCGTCACAATCTTTCCAGGAAAACTTTACCTTTAAAAAAGACGCACACACCTAATACGATTACATATCGCAATACCCCGAGCTCAACAACAGCTACAGCGGCGCAGTGGAAGCGTGCTGGGCCCATAACCTGTTAGATATTTGTCCTCGTCACAGCTGCTGCTGCTGAAAATGGGCTTCGGGTTGCGCAAGAAGAACGATACTCGAACACTTTTTTATATATTGTAAATACAATTTTATTTCACAGACCACATCTAGATTTATTAATACACTTTTATCTTCACCTTCTTATATAAACACAATCATACCTTATTTTTACCTGTCCAAACAAAATCCTTCTTATATAAAATCAGAGTTAATAACTGAACATGAACAGCAAAAGCAAGAACTGAAAGGACACAGCTCGCGCACACATCAGCCTTCTAGACCGTCCAGACTTGGAGAGAGAGAAAGAATGGATACAGCAGGCAGATAAGATAATCTCATCTATGCATCTTGCCTGTTGTATCGTGGCGACTGCGACTTGCTCAGCTGAGCTAGCCATAGAGATAATATATAAATAGAGTAGGCCAGTGACTGACTCTCATGCAAGTGAGCCCGTTGCCTCGATAGAAAGAGATGCAAAACCGAAGTTTCCTACTTATGTATATATCTCTCTTTGGGAATCGATTGGGTAAAAGGGTATAGGGCAGAGCCAATCAGCGCAAGCCTAAGATATATATAGGTAGGGAACTTTGGTTTTACGTCTCTTTCTATCGAGGCAACGGGCTCACTTACAGGCTGGCCTACTCTATTTATATATTATCTCTATGGAGCTAGCGCGCCAAGCTAGAATCTCAACAGAATTATATAAAGCTATTTGATTATCTATCGAATATAACTAATAATGAAATTAAATTTAAATTTGTTCACTCCAAAAACAACAAAACCGTTTTTTTAGCATTAAGAATAGCTATAACGACCTGGAAGGGTTTAAAAAAACAATTTTTTTGTGAACCTATTTAAGGATATAGAAAGAAACATGTTGAGCCCTGGATCATTTTAATTATTCGGGGGGCTTCTGGGATATGATTGATTCAAGAAAAAAAACTGTAGATTTTCTTCAATAAAAAAAATAACATAACGTAGAAAAAATTTTCTAGTATGAAAAAAAGTTGTTTTAATGCTCAATGAAATACAATTATTCAAGCAATCGATTTTGAATTTTTTTACTCTGAACGTAGCAATAAACCGCTTTTTAGACATAAAAATCGTTATAACAACCTTAATATGGTATAACACTTGAATTTTGTTTACAAGTAATACAAGGATATAAAAACAAATATTTCAAGCCTTTAATCATCGAAATTACTCGAAAGTTTTCTAAGATATGAGTGATTTTTTTACAAAAATCTCAGTATTTCTTTGATAAATACTAAAAAAAATATTTTATTAAAATGATTTAAAATAGACAATACAGCTATTTTGAAGCCCAGATTCTACTTTTTAGGAATTGAAACTTAATTTGTTTTACCCTTATAGAGGTAAAAAATCTGTTTTTTAACCATAAAAATCGTTATAAAAACCTTAATAAGGTATAAAACTAGAATTTTTTTCCGAGCCACCATAAGAATAAGAAAACAAAAATTTTCGGCCCAGAATCATTAAAGTCTACTGTTGGGTTCCTGAGATATTACTGATTACACACACCCACACACACACACAAACACACACACACACATGCACACACACTGGCAGACTTCTTCTAAAAATTGTATTTTCTCTTTTCAGACACTATATGAAACGTTTCCAACGTATTTCTAGACAATTTTTTTTTACCGATACAAAGCTTTCTCTATGAAGAAGCAAAAGCTAAGCACACCAAGAACTTTATACTTACAAATAAATCGGTATAAAATTGATAAAACAATATATGATCATATCATTGAGTATTCAAAATCACAAATAAATATTAGTATTCATTATTTGTATGTATCAAGTTTATCTTTTTGCCTCCTTGGCGGTGTGGAAAAATAGATGAAAAAATTAGATCATATGAAAACGTATTTTAACATTTTTGAAATACATTGTTTTAAGTAATAAATTTATTTTTATTTAAGTCATTTTTAAAATAGATGAAAAAATCAGATAATATCAATATGTTTTTTAAATTTTTTTGAATATAAGGTTTTCAGTTAATCTATCATTATTCAAATAATTTGATTCATTAAGAAGTATAGTATATACATTTTTTAAATATACATGTAGAAATAATATATGTAAATTAGAAGTTGAGGTGTGATTTTATTATGATTAAAATTTAATATTATTGTTCAAATAATTTGATATATTAAGAAGTATAGTATATAAATTTTTTAAATACACATGTAGGAAAAAATATATGTAAATTAGAAGTTAAGGTATCATAATATTATAACAAAATTTTATAATTTACGAATCGGATTAATAGAGTATGGACGAAGTTTCATTAATTATTATAATAATTGTATAAAAACATTATAAAAAAAATAGGTGAGTCGGTGAGGGGCGGTGGGGGGGGGGGGGGGGGGCATCAAAATCGCGGAGGGGATGCGAAATAGATCAGATTGATAAAGAAAATAGAAGGTTTCTGAGAAGGAAGTTCCAATCGACCAGTGATCAGCCCTCAAGT
Organism: Copidosoma aretas; assembly: GCA_030522625.1. Classification (NCBI taxonomy): domain Eukaryota; kingdom Metazoa; phylum Arthropoda; class Insecta; order Hymenoptera; family Encyrtidae; genus Copidosoma; species Copidosoma aretas. The sequence goes on from JAPYYV010004251.1 coordinate 11,730, forward strand.
GACCTGACCTAAATACTGATGAGTCCCAAACTTGGAGGGAATTTCACAGAAAAGAGCAGTGAAGTAAAAATTCGCTCTGCGTTCTCTAGTTGTTGTTCGCCAAGACACGCAGTCAAATTTAAGTGCACTATATGCTCTGCTTGCTGTTCGCCAAGAATTATAGCTTGCACACAATGTACAGTAAATAAAAGATAGTTTCACTGCAAGGAGAAACAATCAAAGCTCGAACATTAAGTACTTGTCAAATAAATATTAGACTGAAGAATGATTGCATGTAAAGGTAGATAGGTAAAACAGTTGAGTAAAAAAATTGTATTGACAGTACAAACAATATTATAGATGGAGTAGTATTTATAAAATTAAAAACTGCAAATACTAATTCAGAAAATTCAAGAAAAGTTAAACAGGGAAGTACATGATAGACAACTAAGAAAATAAAAGGAAAGTTTCAGTTTTCCAAGTTTGAATAGTTTAGATAAAAAATGAATATGTATAAAGGCACAAGATATTAAGCCAACAAATAAACATGTACTTAGTCGAACGATTAGAGAAGAAAGATCTAAATTTAGTTCTAATAAATTCAATTCTCAAATAAAATATTCACATTAAAGGTATGAATCGGTGTGACCGTGCGCGATTATAAATTGATACGAAAATTAAGTACTAATTCTTTCATGCATTGCTTAAATTTTTGTTGCAAATTTTAGTTTGATGTATGTGATAAATGATTTAGTGCTACAGAGTCAACAGTTTGACAAGGATAAGTTGGGAAAAGACAAAGTTAGAGTGAAAAATATAATACTAAATACAATTGATTATTTTTATAATTTTAGAGTCGCTCTTATCCGTGATCCAAATAAACTTGGTTATAAAAACAAAAAAATAAAATAAAATAAAAAAAGGCAAGGAGTAATCGTCGTACAGGATAAGGGGAATATTATATGGGATAATTAGATATTAAATGAATGGAATAGTTGGAACGTAAAATAAAGTGATGTTTTTTAATGAACTTATGGTTTTGAAGCTGCAGATACTTCCTTCGAAACGACTGTTAGTAACTTATAAAGCATAAGAGATAATTGATTTACAAACACAGACTCGACTGACTTATTGCAGGAGGAAAATGGCCTTGGAGAAATCAAATGACTTAAAGACAAGGAAAAGTGACGATAATGAACCAACTTATGTGCCAAAGGTGGAGGTGATATAAATTTTACATCAGCTTGAACTATTTGAACGTGTTCAAGAAATAAAACACTAGGGTTCCATCAGATCGGAAAAAGACAAAGCTAGATAATGGTAGAGGTAACGGTCATGGTCATAGTCATACAGAATTTCTCGTAACTCAAAAAGACGAGAAGCTAGGCGATAAACGTGAGTCCATGACTTTTGCTCAAATGATAAGTTAGAACGATTTACTGATAAAGTTTATAAGTGACTCAGGTGCCACGAAGCACATGACTAATTATCGACTACTTTTTAAGATGTCGGAAGAAACAAAGATTTTTAATAAAATTCTAGCAAACAATGCTAGAGGTGAAGATCATGGTCATGGCCATACATAATTTCTCGCAACTCAAAAAGATGAGAAGCTAGACGATGAACATGAGTCTATGACTTTTGCTTAAATGATAAGTTAGAACGATTTACTGATGAAGTTTGTAGGTGACTTAGGTGCCACGAAACACATGACTGATTTTTAACTGGTTTTTAAGATGTTAAAAGAAAGAAAGTGTTAATGTAATTCGAGCAAACAATGATAATAGGGTAATAGTAAGATCACAGAGAGCTGGAATGGTCAGCGGACATAAAATGATTGATAAATTGCTCAAACTAAAATCACATAATAAATGCTAGATTGTTGGCAGAAAATTTATTATCTTTGATAAAATTTGTTGGAAATAGTTAAAGTTATGAAAAAAAAATCTTTCAATTGGTGTTAAGTAAAACATTCTGTCAGAAATATAAATCTTCATACTGGATTGTCGAGTTAGAAATAGAAAAGTTTGATGAATTAATTATGGATCGAGAAGTTGGATACAAATCACTAAGTTATACATTTGTAAAACCAGAGATAATTAAATTATTATGAGAGCACGTTAATGCGTATGAACGAAAAGCTAGTTTAAAAAGATAGATACAATTAAAACAATATTAATGATTTTACTTATATATCAAATAAGAGTGTTGAAGTATTTCAGTTCATTAATCTTGAGAAATACCCTGTCTTATCCTCGAAATGGAGGAAGAAAAACTGAAAAAAGCTAGACCAAGAAAATTAGATAAAAATTTTATACAGCAGGAAAGTGCAAATGAGTCAGATGGAAATGTACTAGAAAGGAGAAACAAACAGTATTACTAACAAGTACCTAAGCAGACGCATTACATGTAAAGAAGCCATGTGTTCTAAAGATAGACTGAGTGGAAAAAGACATGTAATGCCAAAGCTAGATTGATTGATACAAAATTGATTGATTGGCTAAAGGCCATTGGAAAAGATAGATCAAACATGATTGATCTACAGCAAATATTTAAGAAGAAAGTTTAAACTGATGATGAAAAAAAAAATTTAGTTTGAACTTCAATCAGAAATCTTGAATGGTAGAAATTAGTACCAACATAGTAGAAATACTCGCCTGTCTCGTAAATGCAAATCACTAGATCTGCATTGGCAATAATAAACAAGTTGGACTTGAATGCTTACCATTTCGACAATTTAAAAAAACCTCCATGGGAGTGCTAGAAGAGTACAAGTGTTATGCAGAACCCAAAGAATACAAAGTTTTGAGAATAAAGCACGCCTTACAAGGCTTAATAATCAGCCCAAAAGATAGATTGAGATAGTTAGAGAAGTGGTAATAAAAGTCACGCTAACATCCCACGAGTTTGAAACTTGCTTTTTCACTTGGAAAAAAAAGGACAAGTTTCTTGTGCTCTTACCATATGTTGATCACATATAAGTATTGCTAGTAACAAATAAGAATGTTGGAAAGATAAATAACAAGTTAAAGTTTGAATTTGAAACGATGGGGCTAATATCTATGGTTAAAAATTATAATACCACTTATCTATCATTTACTTATTAGATGCGCTATTTTTGACTGGAGGATATAAGGAATTACTGCTATGGTTCTACGCAACCACCGATGGTCCAGTAAGTATTAAGCTCTATTATTATGAGTAAATAAATCATAGAGGTACTCTTACATTATAGAATAATGCTATGATACGCTTTTTGATAGTCAAGAATAATAGTCTCACTTGACATAACCCATTACTACCATCTGTCTGTATATCGAATGCGCTACATCTATTGAATAAACTGCGCCTCTACTCAAACTAACCTTTACCAAATTCAGGGACGTAAATGATTTTTTTTTCAGAAACTGTCCATTTTCAAGACTTGCGCCTGTGAAAACTTTTATTCAGAAAGTCTTAAACTATAACATACTAATATTTCAGATAATTATATTGGGAATCATAATCCCATTGGGTTGGTGCGGGATCCTTTAGCGAAACTTTTAGGAAATACTCAAAATTAAAAAATTACTGTAGCGATGAGTTTATAATATTATAAGTCTACTATAACTATCGCAGATTGCTCATGAATCTAATCTGTTTTTCCGTATGATAAGTATTGGACACGCTAGTAAACGGCCTTAGAACACATACGTACACTCTGAAAGGTAGAGTTCTCTTAAAATGTTTTGAGATAAAACAATTCCTAATTTTTCCTAGCGGAGTGCATGCCATTGACGTCGCAGTGCAGGTTGGATGGCTTGCAAGGCAATTGTTTCTTTATTGATAGTTAAACTTGTGATCAGTGCAATTATCAATGCCCTAAATGTTTCACAGTTCAGATAGTAGAAGACATGTATCTTCCGATAAATAATAGTCATAATTTTATCATAAATGCTACACAGATATCAAAAACTAACTGCAGCGATTGTGGAGCCAAAGAGATTGTCAAGCATAGATTACTTGAAATGGGTATTATGACATATAAAAAAATACTATGTAATAGAAAAAAAAAAGTTGAATTGAAACAAGTTGCTACACAATTAAATTAGTTCATGCCAACAACGTTTTTCTTACAAAAATGTTGAAACTTGGAATCTAAGTTGTAGATATGATGATTCTTTCTCGAGATATTTTATTTACGAAAAAAAGTCTGTTTTGGCACATGGTGCGGCGTCTTAGGAGTAAGTCATTTGGAAATGTCTATTTTCGTTAATCACTACAAAAATGTATTTACGCGTGTCTTAAAAAACGACAACAATATGAGAAATGTAACTATTATTTATCTACTAAAAGATTAGAAATATTGGCCGTTTCTTTTTGAAGATATCTTGATTTAAAAAATGATTGCTATGCTTTTAGCATATCTGTATAGTTGTGAAGTTACACTCAACTTTTCGCATTTTGTTAAATTTTTTCGTTTCGTCAGTTTTATGATATTAAGGTTCTTGAGATTATGTAAGTTCAACTGACGATACTTAACAATCATTACATGAAATATAAATGAGAATTTGCTATACTAAATTGGTTGAGTATACCACTGAGTGGCATAAAGGTCCTGAATATTAATTGATTTCTATTCTTGAATTTTTTTTCAGGCTCTTTTATCATATTAAATATTTTCAATCAAGAAAAAGAAAATGTTTCATTTAAATTAGATGATTTCTATACAAGTATAAGAAACCCTTTGAAAGACGAAGAAATTTTTCTCGTCGGTGTTGTCGGTTTTAAAGATATTGGTGGACTACGACATCGTACTGATGATAATCGTCCAACAAACCACTATGTTTGCTACGTGTATCGTTGTGAAAACGCATTTTGGATGAAGGTTGATGATTCACAAAAGCCTCCGAGTTTTTGAACTCGTAATCATAAAGTTATACCGCGTTTACTTTTGTATATAAAAAAATATAGTTCATTTAAATAATTGTGTTTGTTTTTAACTCTTTCTTTTTTGTTGGGCGGCGTTTTGACTTCATGTTAATATGAGCTGGTGTTAAACTTACATTGGCTGAAATGAATAAGTTTTTGCTAAATTAGTATTAATCTACTAGGTTTTTCAATTTATTGAGATCAGCAGGTTCTGCAAATTAAATTATGTTACTACGATGTGAATAAAAAGCAGCTTCAAAATATTTCGTTCTTTTTAACAACTTATTATAACAAATATATATCGACGCCTTGGATAAAAAACATACCGCATTAAGGTGCTTTGCGCTCGAGAGGTACGCCAGCTAACGATATTTTCATAAACCTTGCTCACTAACAGAGCCAAATGCGTATGTGTGTGTGTGTGTGTCTAAGGCACATTTGACCTTTATTTTTCGCCGTTTCTCGTTTTACTGCTCAAATTACTTGTAAAAGTAAACGTACGATTTTTTTTGACAACAGATCAAAAAATTTCCTAAATTTTCAAGAATAAGTTGAAAGTTTTTATCTGATGACAAATAAATTTTCCTTCGAGTAATCTCCATTCAAGAGCTGCTCCGTAAGACGCCATGTGTTAGACAATCACAAACACACAATTTTATCACACTGAGAATTTTTTTCGCAAAAACTAAAGGATCGATCTGTTTCAAATTTACAGGGAACGTGTATACATGCGTGTGGGTGTGTGTATGTAGGTATAATCAGCCATATTTCCTGATTTTTATCTATAAAGCTTTTTTTTTTGTGTTTCAAGATTTTCATCGCCGCTAGGGAAAAAATTTAAGTTCCGCTATGTAACTTTTTTTCCTATTTAGATTTTATCAAATCCCTCCGCAACAGCTCTACTATTTACTCGATCATAGCATACTTAAATTTACACATGTCAAAAATAAGAATTTTTTCCGTATTTCTCAACATCATTAACAATAAAACTGTAACTTTACCGCAAAATATTCGTATAAATGTTTGTATGGTACCGTAAATAAGACATGTGAATCTTAAATTGCTGAGTTCGAAATCTTTTCAGGCTCAGTTTTTACAAAATGTTCTTATAGTTGAGTTAGCTGCAAGCCAAATAATTTTTCTATAGCACAGATAGGGGTGCTCTTAAAAAGTGCGGCCAACACTACCTAATTGATGATGGCTATGGATGTTTACTGTATTCATAGCTTCGTGTGCTGAAAAAAGACACTAGCGCGGCAGCACATTTAAATAAATTGAAAAACAAGTGTTTTTAACAAAAATTATATAACCCCATGAATTTGCAACCCAAGTGCTTTGACTACCTGTTCTTGTAATCTAAGCTTCAACTACACTGACTGTACGAGCTATTTTAATTAATAATTCATCTAAAAGCGATTATAGATCTAATAATAATGATGTATATAACATCAAGGTCGTGACATTTCTCTGATTGATTACCTCTGTTTCTCTAAGGTGATAAAAAAGAACAAACTAAAAATTACTAATCTGCTAGTAAATAAAAGCTTTTCAAAAATTGTAACTTTAAAATTATATGTTGCTAAAAGTTGTGATGTCTCCATTCAAATTACCTTTGAACAAAAATAAAAAGCCAGGTAAGTTTGATCTGCTAGCATTCGAAATTTTTCATCATCAGTAATACATTTATGCAGAGGCAATACAATTTTTTCTATTCAATTCATCGTCAGAGTTTCAAAGTAATGAAACCAAAATCTACAAAAAGTCAGGTTTTGATCTTCTTTTTGTGCAGAATACTGTTATCATTCAATATATTTCTCGTACAATAACAAAGTCATACCAAGGAATATTTACTCTTAAATTAAACTATAAGCTAATATTACATCAAATAAGGTCGTATAATTGCGTTCATTAATATTTATATATATTAATGTCATGAATATATAATAAAAGTTGCATTTGTAGTGATGTTTGTCCCTAGTTTAATTAAAGAGTAAAGAATACTTAGATTTAATTTGTTATTGTACGAGAAATATACAGAATAATAACAGTATTTTGCGCAAAAACGAGATCAAAACACGACTGTCTGTAGATTTTCAATTCATTACTTTGAAAGTCTGACAATGTATTGGATGGAAAAACTTTATTGCCGTTGTATTGATGTGATGATTAAAAATGTAAAATCTTAGCTGATCAAACTTACCTTACCATTTATTTTTGTTAGAAAGTAAATATCATGGAGATAACCTTTCATCATAGAAATATGTGCTAGCTTAATATCAATGCGTACCTGGCAATGAAAATTTTTTCCAAAACATGTTTCTCAACCACAAATTTTTGGTAAATGAATAACAAATTATCATACAGCATATCCTCAAAAAATCTAAATTTTTTGTTGTAATGTTATTGCTTTTAACCATTCGGAGTAACCCATAATTTTACTAGTAGGGTATTTCACTCACTTGCACACGCTAATCTTAAAGCTATAAATTAGCTATAAAACATCCCGTTTTTTCCCTTACGATATGTGCCCGGCATAGTGGAAAGATGTGCTAGCATGATATCATGGTAGCAGATCCGCTTGAATTTGTCGATAAAATGACTCTACAAAATAAATCATTTCACTACAAATTCGCTACAAATTCGCTACAAATTTGCTACAAATTAGCTACAAATTATGAACTGTTGTGAATGACTCAAAATTAATTTGGTTTGATTTTGTCGATTTTGGCACCTTGGAACACCCCCGAAATTGGCAAGGGATTTCTTTGATCTACCTGCACTCCCTAATCTTAAAGCTTCAAATTAACTATAAAATATCCCGTTTTTACTAAATGTGCCCGGCTTAGGGAAAAGGTGTGCTAGCTTGATATCCTGGTCAGGCTATCCGGATCAGGACGGGATCAGTTCCTACCTGACCTCCGTATATTGAACTAGGTCCTAAGCAGGATCTGATTAGTGATTCTGGTGTAGGGGTCAACTACCCTATAGAAGGACAGTTAAGAAGATTCTCGTTTTTCTGAGATGATAACTATTAACTAATATTATGTAGAGGCGAAACAATTTTCAGTGCTCATAGAAAAATATCCAAGCCATCATACTTAATGATAAAACTAGTGCATGCATGATTTATAAAAATACAAATAATAAAAATGCAAAAATACTTCTCACATCCCAGTATATAGACGATCAACCCAATAGATGGATATGGTGATCCCAGTAGATGGGCGACTTAATAAATGAGTAGTTGAGAAAAATTTTAATGATATTTTTCTTCTCACTGACTAATTATGTTTCATTAATTAGAAATTTTGCATTTAAAGAAAGTTTTACGTTTTAAAACGATTTTCGAATTTGTTTTGGAGCTATGTAAACAGCTCTAGACTAGCTACACCTGTATATGCTGATTTAAACGCCACCGTCGAATCTGCAGACGTGTATATACATCCCCATGGCTTAAGATTTATTTTTGGCAGGCATCTTGAATTAACAGACGGTCAACTGAAAATATAAAAGGAACAGTCTTTCTTCGAGTACTAGTGACATCATATTCGTAAACAAATGTGCACAATCTGCTTTTGAATATAATCCATCGCGCGTCCATCTACTGGTATGAAGTTGTAAAATCTGTACTAGTAGATGAACGGCAGTTTTTTATTTATTTAATACTTATATTCAAATAATTTTTTTTAACTACGTAAAAAAGAAACTATTAAACTTCAATTACATAAAACTTTATTTGGATTATGTTTTGTAATAGCCTAATTACACAGCACAAAACAATACTAAGCTACGTAAGTTCGTTAGTATAAGTCAATTACTGCGTGATTTTCACAATATGTTCAATCATATAATTTTTTTAACAATGACAACAATTAGTTAGTATGAAAATTGAAGGTTCATTTATATTATGAATAGTAGAGCTATAACGTAGAAAATATATGAAGCACATTGATACTGTTTTTTTAAAAATCGAAAATGAAATTGCAATCGTCCATCCACTGGTACGCGTCCAGCTATTGGGTAGCTGACCCCTGTATTGTAGATAAGATTATTTAAAATTCAATAAGGTTTTGTTTGTCTACATATCCACAGTGATAAAACAGGACCACAAAAAAAAAAAATTAGTGGAAGGGTACTTTTCAGCGACAATACTTTCCCTACGTATTTTGAGGCGCTGAATTCAAATCCGGCGTCCAAATTTCTCTATCACCTCACATTTTTTTTTTTATGAACGGAAAACGTGTCCATAAGGGGCAATGCTATAATTTCAATGGATAAGTTAGTCCCTATGTAAACAAGTGCAAAAAACTGTGACGTGATGGAGAAATTTGGACACTGGATTTCAATTCAGCGCCTCAAAATACGTAGGGAAAGTATTGTCGCTGAAAAGTAAAATTTCACTTGTTTTTTTTTTTTGTGGTTCTATGTAATACTCTATGTCACGTAAAACATAAATTTGATAATGCAATTTTTTTACATATACTACATTAAACTACGTATTAGACACATTGTATTGTTAAAGTTAGTGTTTATACACGCATTTTCATTGAAACAAAAAAAAAATTTTAGTGCTGAATAAAAACAGGCTTTAGTTCTTAACAAAGCCACTTTTTTTATAAAGAGTTTCAGACTTAATTCTATTACTGTTACGATTTTCGTCCTCGAAGATATTTACTCTCTCATTCTTTTGCCAATCCGTGCAGGCGTTTTTCTTACTAAATAAGGTCGTGGATCTTTGCTGACGAGAATTCGAACAGTAATACAATTAACTCAAAACTTCTTGAAAATAAGTGATGTCGTTAGGACAGGTAGTAGTAAATTCTCTATTTTTATTTAACAATAATTTTTTTTAAAAATAATTTGTGTATAAATACTGCCTTTGATAATGTAAAGTATGATATATGAAGTTTAATGTAACGTATGGAAAAAAAATACATAATAAAATTTATTTTTTGTATGATCTAGAGAATTATTATCGTTGATATTTAGACATAAAAAACCTGATTTATTTGAAATTGATGAATTTTAGTTGCATATACATGTAAAGCCTATACAGTAAGTCGTGTAGCTAGGAAAGTTCTGGCTCAATTTTTCAGCAGCTCTTCCTCCCCTTACAAGTGCCGGATTATACAGGTTTCCCCTACCTGGCAGCCAAGCTGCCTCGTACTATAGCATGAGCTCTCACTCAGGTTTCCCTACTAGTGCCGAATTCGCTTGCCTAGATCCCTACTCTACCGGCTAATACTTGTGTCCTACTCGATCAAAATTATCAACTGTGAATCAAGCGGTATTATCGACTGTGCTTGACCTCGTGCTATTAGGCAAGCAATGGTAATCCTCGCTTACTTCCACCCTACTATTACATGAACCAGCCTTACTTTTGCCTGCTTACTTCGGCAGCCTCACTCTGGATGCCCGGAAAGGGTCCATGCTATCACCTGCGTATGTGTAATTAAGCAAATTGCACGAGCTCTCTCCGGATCACCGATGCAGATCCTTGTGTTATAGCACGAGTTCCTTCCGGATCCCCGATCGCGCGATCTAAAGGTAAGTGGCTCAGTTACATTATCGGCCAAGTAGTGGTCTCTGCCCTACCCACATGACAAAGTGTGAAGTCCAAAGTCCAAAACATTTCCTGATGTAACTATGTAATCATGATTAAATGTGCTTGAGACGCACTCCTTATCTCCAGAAATATGATGCGTATGCGCTCACTCTCTCCAATCTATCACTTTTAACGCTAGTTTACTCATCTAAGGCAAGCATGAGTGCGTTGTGTAAAACGCTTGGTGCGAGTAATACTATGCCTGGTTCGTCTTTCATTAATACGCGTGTCGAATGATGCAAGTCGCTGGCTTTGTCGACTCAAGTGCTAAGAGGCGGTGACAAAGGTTGCTGTCGACGAATGATCGCGGAAGATGTTGTCAAGGCGGTAAAGAGAGCGAATAAGAGGAGTTTGCCAAGGTTTTTACAGACGAGTCATCGCAAAGGATGTTGCTGAGGCGGGCAAGAGAGAGGGAGAGAGATTAAATAAGAGGACAGATTAAGACGAAATTTATGAGGTTGGGAAAAGTGTAACGCAACTTTTTCTTATTTGCATGGACTCCAATCCCCTGTACTGCTCGAGACGCACTACCCTAGACAAAATATGATCCATGCAAGCCCGCTCTTTTATCAGCGTAGGTATTTCTTTCATCTTCGTTGCGGTCCTTCTATACCTGCTTACTGAAATGCATTTTTTTTCTTTCATATAGCGAGAAACGTAATATAATCAGCAGAGGCAAGCATTAGCGCGTTGTGTACAATGCTACTACTGGCACGATGGCTACTATTTCTACCTCCTTTCTTACGTATTATATTATGCTAGCATGAGGTTTATATTAGCGGATGTGTACGCGTATCGAATGATGCAAGTCGCTGACTGTAAGCGTGCTCGCTCTCTTATGACTAAAATTATAAACTTAAAGCAGAGCAGGTCCTAACGCTGGTCCACTCTCTTACACACCACCGTGTATATTATTAAAGACTGTTGAATTGTAAGTGTAGCTGCAATCGCCTCAGTTGTAGCAAGTCACGCGACGAGGGCAGTGATCAAAATCTCATGCCGTCACAGAAGCTCTTCGGACAGTGATCTCAATAATCGTAGAACCAAACCAAGAAACTTCTCTTGAGAGTAATTTCTTCGATTGTAGCAGCATAGGAAGCTCTTAAGGATGTAAGGAGCAGTTTTTGTAAATATTACCATCTCCAAAGAATGTTATGTGTGTATGCGCGCGCGCGTATGTGTGTGTATGTGTTTGTGTGTGTGTGTGTGTGTGTGTGTGTGTGCGCGTTTTTTGCACGCGTTTTTTTCGCTTCGAGAATAATGTGAGGGAGAATGGCGATGATTGCCACTGTAACATGTAATCAGCGTAATTTGCACCATGATATGTAACATAGAGAGTGAGGGCACCACCTGTTATTCTTAAAGCAAATCGTGGTTCCTAGGCAATGAAACTTATTGATATGAACTTCTAGCATATAAAGAGAGCTACACAAGATCGTCAGTCCTCAGCTGTCACAAGTCAATCGACGACTGGAGTCATCTAGTACATAAACTCTTACCATCGAAGAAACTATTGTGATCTCTAGAATTTTAGCACAAAGCCAGCACCAGAGAACGTCTCTTAAGAGAATGATAGTAACCATTCAGGGAGCTTCATTACGCTCGCTAGGCAACGATACTAATTGCTAAGGCAACAAAGAGAGCTGCATGATGTAGAATAATTCGGGTATTATAAATCAGTCGACGAGTGTAGTCAACAAAATCTCCTACCAACGATGAAGCTCTTGAGATCTTTAGAAACGTAGCACGAAAGAAAAAGTATTTTTGCTTAAAGAAATCTTCAACAGCGGAGGAAGCTGAGGACGCTCCCAAGGATATACGCAGTTTCGATGAGAATGGTACTCTGTATCTCCGAAGAAGGTGTGCGCGTGTATGTACACCTTATATTCATTTTTGCGGGTGTAGGGATGTCTTCTTCGCCTTTTTGCGCGTGTATGAATGCCTTTTACGCCTTTTTTCCGCGTGTATGTATGCCTTTAACGCCTATTTTTGCGCGTTTATGCGCGGTATGACTTAATTTAATAATTTTTTTTAAGTGTCATGGATACGTGCAAAAATCAGCTCAGCGAGTTTTATATCAACATGGCTAATACTTGCTGCAATATACAGATCAAATTTCTAGTGCAGAGCAGGATGATATTCAAAAATGAATTGATTTTGCTGAAGAAAATATACAGTCGCTCAACGTTGTTATCACTACACAGAAATTGAGTTATAGGGAGAAACAAAAATATCAGAACATCTTAAGTCACCTGCACAGTGCGTATGAGCAATTTATGAATCATAAACGCGAAGAAGATATACAGCAAGCAGTAATTTGGAGCAGTATACAGTCAGCGTTCAATTGTCGGATGGAGAGAGCAGTGATCACGAACTTTAGGTCAACTGGATATAAAAGCATTCCTCTCCAACACTGGCTCTGTTATCGAAGAGCAAATAAAGATATAGAAGTACTAGAAACTATATACTTTAACGTTAACAATCAACTCATTCTTCAGATGAATGATTGGTTGGAATGGTCCAACACTAATCTACAGCAAATAATGAAGCGAAACCTTAAAGAATTTTAAGGGTGAGTCAGGATGGTCTCTCAATTCAGTAGTGAATTTGACTGTGAATATAAAAAGTACAATCTACAATATAAATGTTCTTGTATTCACCAAGTGCATGACATTATTAATTCTGCAGGGAATATTTAATTTTGACGATATTGATCATTTATATTACACACAGTCAATGTATTTGTTACGGTTTGGGGAGGTGGGTTGCACATTTTTCTCACCATGGGTGCTTCGATAGATTTGGCTATCCCCTCCAACCTCATGCACCTGGCGTATACTGCTGTTCCTCCTTGTTCGACATGTCTAACTGTCGCATAGACAATCAGTTTGGCATAGAGTTGAAAAATAAGAAGGTAGTTGGATTAATAAAGGATAAGTGCAATGGACCCATTATGTTGAAGTTAGTGGGACTCCGCAGCAAAATGTAGAATACAATATGAGAAGCCTATAAAAAGGCAAATGGTACGAAAACATCTACTATTTAAGCAACTATTAGCTTTGACGACTATATTGATTGGCTTTATAAAGATATATCAGTTGTGCGTGAGTAACGCAATATACACTTACGACTGTATTTATTGTGTGCTGAACGAGCGCAAAAGGGCAGCTTTGCGTTTTGTAAGATGATCTCTCACAAGTCGTGGAAATTTAAGATGTATAAATTGATAAGAACCTCGTTCTCTTTTTTAAAGGCAGATATCTGCGTTGACATTCCTGGAAAATTGATGCCGTTCAAATTCAATTCATTTGCAAACTTTTCATATTTAAAAAAGCGTTAAGCATTTTTTTCAACTGGATAAAGTGCGAATAACACAACCCACTCGAAAAATTGATTGTCATTATATTGTATATTAATACAAGCTTTTTTATCCCCAAATATTATTCAGTAGCGGTATACAAATACTTCCATGTAGTAAATTCTACTTGTTTATATTTACAGTCAAATTCACTATTGAATTAGGAGACCATCCTGACTCGTTCTTGAAATTCTTTAAGGTTCCGCTCGATTAGCTGCTGTATATTAGTGTTGAACCATTTCAACGAATCATTTGTCTGATGGATGAGTTGATAGTTAACGTTAGTGTATATGTTTGAATGGAAAAAGAATAAGTGATTCGTTAGAAGCAAGGTCGAGAAAACGTATACAAAGTGTATTTTAATATTCTCGGTAAATTTTCAGTAAGATTCGCTGACTGTGTGCCAGCCTCATCAAACTTTAGATTATATTCTGATGTACAACTTATTAATGCTTTTTGCTAGAGAATTTGTCAAATACAACGAAAAATGCACTATTTTTAAATTGTGCGAAAATAAAGCAAGAATGAAAGAAATCATCCCCGAGTGTGATTTTAACACACAACCTTATTTACACTAGACAGATGCTCTTGTCAACTGAGCTATCAAGGGCCGTGAGCTCCACACACTGTAGGTTCTGATCAATCCTCATTCTTGCAAGTTAAGTAATAATTATATTTTAATTACTCTTACGGCCCCAATAACTCGGTTAGCATGAGCATCTGTCCGGTGTACAGAAGGTCGTGTGTTTAAATCACGCTCGGGGATGATTTTTTTCATTCTTGCTTTATTTTCGCACAATATGAAAATAGTGCATTTTTTGTTCTATTTTACAAATTCTCCAGCAAAAAGCATTATTAAGTTGTACATTAGAATATAATTTAAAGTTTGATGAGGCTGGCACACAGTCAGCGAATATTACGAAAAATTGACCGAGAAAATTAAAATACACTTTGTATACGTTTTCTCGATCTTGCCTCCGACGGATCACTGATTCCTTTACCATTTAAATAATAAATTGGAAGGCACTGATTTACACTTTATAAGTTAAAGTATATATTTTCTAGTATTTCTTTATCATTTTCTACTTTATTTAAGATTGATGTGAGTATAGCATCGACTTTTATGGCACCGTGATTAAACAAAGCTTTCTTTATTTGCTCTTTAAAAACAGAGCCAGTGTCAGAGACAAATGTTTTTATATCAAGTTGACCTAAGTTTGTAATCACTGCTGTCTCAGTACGACACTTGAACCCTGAATGTATACTGCTCCAAATTACTGCTTGCTGTATATCTTCTTTGCGTTTATGATTCTTAAATTGCTCATTCGTACTCTACAGGAGACTTAAGATGTTCTGATTTTTTTTTTTTCCTATAACTCAATTTCTATACAGTGATAAAAACGTTCAGCGAATGCATATTTTTTTCAGGAAAATCAATCCATTTTTCAATATAATCCTGCACTAAGAATTTGATCTGGATATTGCAGCAAAGTATTAGCCGTGTTGACATAATACTTGCTGAGCTGGTTTTTGCACGTATCCATGACAGCTAAAACAGATTATTAAATTAAGTCATAACGTGCCTAAACGCGGAAAAATGGCGTGAAAGGCATGCATACACGCACAAAAAGGCGTAAATGACATCCATACACCCGCAAAAAATCAATGAAAAGCGTGTATACGCACGCACACCTTCTTTGGAGATGTAGAGTACCATTCTCATTGAAACTGCGTATATCCTTGAGAGCTTCCTCCGCTGTTAAGGATTTCTTTCAGAAAAAATATTTGTTGCCTAGTGCTACGTTTCTAGAGATCTCAAGAGCATTTTCGTTGGCAGGAGCTTTTGATGCCTGCTTTCCTCGACTGATTTATAATAACTAAATTATTCTACATCATGTAGCTCTCTTTGTTACCCTAGCAATGAGTATCGTTGCCTAGCAAGCGTAATGAAGCTACCTGAATGGTTACCATGATTTTCTTAAGAGACATTCTCTGGTGCTGGCTTTGTGCTAGGATTCTAGAGATAACAATAGTTTCTTCGATAGTAAGAGTTTATACACTAGATGACTGTAGTCGTCGATTGACTTGTGACAGCTGAGGACTGTCGATCTTGTGCAGCTCTCTTTATATCCTAGAAGTCCATATCAATTAGTTTCGTTGCCTAGGAACCACGATTTGCTTTAAGAATAACAGGTGGTGCCCTTACTCTCTATGTTAAATATCATGGTGCAAATTACGCGGCTGACGTTAGTACATTTCTTATGATTACATGTTACAGTGGCAATCATCGCCATTCTCCCTCACATTATTCTCGAAGACGCGCACACACACACACACACAAACACATACACACACATACACGCGCGCGCGCGCGCTCGCATACACACATAACATTCTTTGGAGATGATAATATTTACAAAAACTGCTCCTTATATCCTTAAGAGCTTCCTATGCTGCTACAATCGAAGAAATTACTCTCAAGAGAAGTTTCTTGGTTTGGTTCTACGATTACTGAGATCACTGTCCGAAGAGCTTCTGTGACGGCATGAGATTTTGATCACTCCCCTCGTCGCTTGACTGCTACAACTGAGGCAATTGCAGCTACACTTACAATTAAACAGTCTTTATTAATATACACGGTGCTCTGTAAGAGAGTGGACTAGCGTTGGGACCTGCTCCGCTTTAAGTTTATAATTTTAGTAATATACGAAGAGACGAGTAGCGCAGGAGATACTTTTCCATAAGTGTAGTTCACGTACTGGCCGATCACTGCAACAGTTACTCGGATTTTGGAGCGCCTGACACTCCAGAAACAGGTGATGGCGGTGCTTAATATGCACGAGTAATGCTATTGCTGTTAGTATGGATTTATGTGTTCTATTGCTCATTTATTTATTAAAAGAATGTATCCCATGTTGTAGTTTATCTAAAATACGTAAATGACGTAATATATGTACATGAGGCGTTTCACGTGAAATCGCACAGGCTGCGCGAGAGACCACTTTTTATCCTTTAATTACTGTTTAAAATCCATGAGGGAGATGAATCGAAGTAAGCATTTCTGCCGTATTTTAACCTTAGCTTTTCGATGAAATCATTAAAATTACAAAAAAAAAATCAACATAACCCCAAAAAACTATAAAACATGTTATACCTTTAAAAGGCTGTCTCGAATCTTTTTTTTTTATCATTTAAAACGAAAGAGGAGGTTTTTTTACGTTGGTATAGTGATTTACAGAGTGTCTACTATTATATTATTCGAGAAATTTAACTCCAAAGTCCATACTCTCGTGTCGCTGTGACGGACTGCCTGGCGGCGCGGCGTAGCGCAGCGCGGTGTGCGTGCTATATATGGCAATTTACGACTCGCCGAAACGAGAAGTCTGATTCTTCAGCCATAACTTCATATTATTAGTTGATGTTGATACAGTATTATTCTTCACAATAATTATTTAGGCATAATATTAGTAAGCGTTGATATCAGGCTCGGTTCTCCTCCTCTGAGCTCATTTACAGCACCCAATATTATTATTCTATGAATTGTGATAAACGTTACGGCAATCAATAATTTTAGTTTTATTTGCTTGAATGATGTACTTTGTGTATTTGCTATTCTTTGGTGAAGTATATTGAATTTTGAAAAAATTTTGTAAGTATAACTCGAGGTTCAGGAATTGTCTTTTTAATAAAAAGTAACTTAATTCAATAATTAAACATAAGCCAATTTTGGAGTGTATATTTCTTTATTTCATGACGATTGTCGACGTTTCACCACTCAAGGTGGCCTCTTCAGGAC
>JAPYYV010004252.1:0-16927 GCA_030522625.1 Copidosoma aretas
GGTCATTGGCTTCAGTAAAGGCATTGTGATTAGTTTGATTTACATATACATGCAAAAAATTATAATTTTTTTATTTTTAACGTTTTGGCATAAAAAAAATTTTTTTTAAACTGACGGCATTGCAATTGTCATAAAAAAAAAATTTAGAAAATAAAAATGTTTTTTAGGATACTTAAAAGCTGAGATTTCTGGAATTTACGTTTTTTTTAATTGCTGCTGAATGTCGCCGCCGCTATATAGCATCGAAGTATCGCAGAATTGTGAGATAACACGTGTTCGTCTATGACGTTTACTGCGTACCGCTGCCCGACAACTGTAACACCAGACATTTTGGCTAATTTTCCACGTTCAACTGCTCATTATCATTATTATTATCATCATAGGAAATTCACTTTTGATGTCGTACATAGTACTAATAAATGTAACAAGGCAACATATCACATTTCTCTCCTATTAGAGCAACAAATCAGATCTCTTGTTTACGCTCCTGATGATTTTTTTTTGTTTGATATTCGAAAAGGAAAAGTACGGAGGGAGCTAATCAAAAATGTATGTATCGTCGGCTACAGTAGTACCGTATGACTGGTTATCGAAGGTAAAACTCTCGTCATTGGAGCTGATCCACTCGGCCACAATTACGTAATCAGCAACAAATGATGCTGATACACACTTAAAAAGCGCCGCATTGCCGCGGATTGCGAAAACGTCGTAAACTTGAACTTCGAAGTACTGAGAAACAGCTGGAATCAAGTATATTAATGTGTAAATACATAGGTTCTGCATTTAATCACTTTTTTCGATATTGCCTAAGCTCGTAATATATGCCCTTTTTTCTTCCTCGCCTACGGCTCATTCCGTAAACCTCTCGGTTCGCAAATTAAAGCCTTTTCAATTTCGTACGAATGCTACAATTATCATTCGAGTGTACACAATAATTTAGACTTGAACTTTAAAATAGCAAAAAAAAAATAATAATCACAACCGTACAGTTCACAAAATAACACACTAATTGTAAGTTTCTAGATTTTCAATAACAAAAACTTTTCAACACGCGTACACAATTTTATCTTCAGATGAAATACAAGAGACTCCAGAAATCAATTTATAAGAATGTGTTGTCTCAAGTGGCAAGAAAAGTAAAAATGCATGTAGCATGGTGATTCAAGCTACCTGATGCTTAAGTTTACTTTTATATTTTTTTAATTTGTATATTTGGTTACTTCCTTAAATTTAATAGCCCCTACAACATGATAAAAGGCTAATTTGTAAACAGCTCATTTTGGTAATTTTCTATGAAAATTTAGGCCTTAAGCTTTTCCAGCAAAAAAAAACTTGTTTATATGAGATGAAATCAGTTAGAAAAGATTTGTTCATCCAGCATATATGCCGCATAAAGTGGCTCGAAACCGATCCGAGCGCTCTTAAAATACATATACCCTATTTAAAAATATAATCTATATGGATTCGAACAACTCTGAGTGATATGAACGAAAAAATACCTATATAGCTGTAGTAGTGCGTGATTGTGTTTTGATACTGATAACAATAATAAGACAGAGGTAAATTTACCATTTCTATTTGTGCTTTTACTATATTTATGTACATGTTAAAAGGTGTTTTAAAATAATTCGATGAAAGAGAGTAGTTGAAATAACGTATTTTTATAAGATAGCAGTAGTACTTACGGGGTCGTAATTAATGACGAAATTAGTGTTTCATCAAGTATTTAACCAGCTAAACCAAATCAAATTATTTTTTCGAAAACAATCAATGTAGGGAAATTGTGGAGCGTCGAAATTTTTCTGTCATACATATTTTTCGCTTAGGCTAAAATAAAGTCTGGAGGATTATTGATTTTTATTGTTAAAAAGTGTGCTATCAAAAAAAAAAAAGGATTTTAGGTTTTTGTACTCCTTAATATGAAAGTTACATTCAAACCTGATATTTTAATATTCGAGGCTCAATAAGTTTGATTTTTGTACATTTTTAAAAGAGAGAGATTTATCTGAATAGATTATTTTCATTTAGTTAAATACATTTCATTTTTATTTATTTCCAATCAAACTAATCATCACCTTTCATAATCACATATTCTCCGTTTTCTTTTTTGAGAACTATTATAGCACATACGATGTTTTTCCTAGAATACATACATACACAGTTTTTATCAAACAGTTGTTGGACGCAAGGCTGACAAATCATTTGTTGGTTGGTAGGAGCAGATCTATGCAAAGTCAAGGAAAGTATATCAAGGAAAGGTAATTTGACCTCTCTCGCCCATGCATTCTCTCCCACGTATACTTATTGGTTATTAAGGGATAATAATATGTAAGTACACCCATGCATTCGATCCAGCATATCGCAGCTAATGCAGGTAAGGTAAAAAAAAGTTTTAAAAAAAACACCGCCTACCGTACTCCCTGCCTGCCGTGTAAATACTTCCATCGCTGGCGACCCACTGATCAACGTAGATAAATTCATTGGCAAACGAAGGAATTTTGCATTTTACTAAAGCTGCATTTCTAGTTATCACGTACTCGTTCTCAGCCTCAGTGATGTAAGATTGTGATACAACTGCTCGAGACCCCATGAATATTAGTACGGGATCACATCGGAGCAGAAGCAGCAACATCAGCACATGTGCACGATATATTAATTATGTCAAGGCGTATATATACATATATATGTATGTATATATATGTGTCCCATGTAAAAATATTTAGTGGATTATAATAACTGTCCTGTACTTTTACACCATACATTTATACTATTATTTATATTTACATGTATAGCTGTACCGTGAATTAAACGATCTATATGCTACGGAAGGCAGGAGAACTCAGAATGGGGTGGACGAGAAATATTATTATGATACTAAAAAACGGTGTAAGAAACATTGAATGCATTTCAGTATTATTGTACGCTTTATGTACCCGCTCTGATGCTGAACTTCAAAATGATGGTAAATAAGTCTCACTGTTCTTTATAATCCAAGCCTCAATGGTGATGAACTCACTTACGTTGCTCAATATGCTAAGTAAAGTAATATTTTGAGATATGTTTTCGAGATTAATACTATTCCTTTCCCCAAGAAAAGCGCTCAAAAATCTTCCCCACAGCAGGTTCGACGCTTACTCCGTCTAGCATGATAAAATGGAAAAAAAAGGTAAGAAGTTTATAAAAAATACTGAATATGATTTTATCACGTAAGATCACACAGGAAGTCTAAGTAAGTCTTCCCTGATGTTTGTGGTTCTGAAATCGTCCTTTCAAGTCCGTGAATCCACACAAAAACACTATTCCAAACAATTCTAGCATAAAACTTGCTTTTAATAGCGCTGTAGATAAACATCGACCTTTCCTTGCTCATTTTCGAGTGTTACAACAAGCCTTGGATATATTATCCGAGCATAAAAATGTTATTTTCAAAAAAAACCTTTTAAGTGTAATGCAGAGCATTATAGCGAGACATAAAAAACCCCTAAAAATAAGTCAAATAACATCAGAGACATCAAGGTTTTTGGGGAAAAATACAAACCAAACACGAATTAAAAGTCTAAATACTATGCTATGATCAGACACATGATAATTGTTATACACAAGATGAATTTTAATAAGATCAAAATATTAGTGTAGGAGTTGTTGGAAGAGTTTGACACCAGGTATTCAGTGAAATAATGTAATGATGTTGTCATAGTATATAAGATGGCAGCTACACTGTTTTAGGAAAAGGAAACTGTCTTAGTAACAGTATCCTGTCACTGGCAGCTTAACTGAGCATGGAATTCGAGAACGTGCTCAATAGGTATTAAAATTAATTTTATTCTATCATCTCGAGGAATACTGCAGTACGAGTAGTTTCTTTGGATGCCAGTAGCTAGACTGAAATATTTTATAAAATTTCGGAAATTGCATCGTATCTGTGTAAGACGTGTGAGATCGCATAGCAATGCTAAGACAGTTTCCTGTGACTATTGTGATAAGAAAAATTGTACAAAAAATGGAAAAAAAGTGATGTAACTCAGCTTCAAAGAGGCAAAATCACATAATAGAGCAAAAAAGGTAAGCGATATGAGGAAGCTAGAGTTAGTATTTGCACACTACAAAGAGATTGGTACACGAGTTCAGAAAAATATTGAGCTGTCTAATTAGCAGATGTCTCTCTGCGATGGTGTACCGTACAAATGTCTGTAATGCAAATATTCTCAAAGTTTGAAGACTGCCATGCGATTGTACGGTCATCTTAAGGAATGCTGCAAATCGATTTACCCATTTTTCAACAATACATAAATATTCGTCAACAGTTGTATCGCTTCATTAATAGTTAATGAATATTCATTTGATTTCTTAACCATACTTATTTGGAACCCCCAATGCTTACTCATAAATACTTGATTCAATAGCTGTTAACGATTAAGTACTTGCTTATATTAAAATTAATTTTTATTCACAGTTAATGACTGTGACTTAAATACAAGGAATTCTTTCTATCGGTGCACTTATAATAATATATAATTGATCGATTTCCGGTATCTTTTACTTTAGATAACCAAGAAAATAAAGGGAGAGTCCACGTTTGGGGTAAATTATCTGATTCGTTCAAAATCCAGGAAGGGCTTATGCAAAGAGGTGCTGTCACCCTTGTTATTCAATCTGGTTCATAGAATACGTTGCACATCATGTTCAGGCAAACGAAGGTGGGGTAACGTTGCTTCGTAAACGCTTGCTTACTTACCATGGCGTATCAGAAGAGGTCTGCCTTGACGCCTACTTCTACACAAAAACGTCGTCTACAGGATTCTCTGCACAAAATATAACTCATGTCAGAATATTATGAGGAGTCATCAAAAGCCGCTATAAACAGAATCCTAGATCATCTCCGTGATATCCAAAATTTGAAAAAAATTAAGGCGAAAATCGTTCTTAAATGATCACCGTACTCTTTGGTTAAGCATATCGTCATTGATGAGCACATTAACAAGTCTAAGCGTGAAGATTGAAAGTATCTTCATTTATCAATGAAACAATAGTATTAAATGTAAGCGAGGCAATAGGACGAAAACTGTTTCCGAAAACGAGCTGAAAACCATATATACAACACACGATTAAGGAGGTTCTCGCGCGCAGGGCCGTACTATAATAGGGCGCTGATGACAAAGTTACCTTTAAGTCCTTTAACCTGTCAGTACTCAGAGAATAATTAATCAATCAAATAAAAAAATGTACAGACATTCCTCAGACTCTCTAGTTTCTTGCAGTTTTTGTCACATATTGATAACGTATGTGGTTTTTCCGAAAAAAAATCTAACATCCGCTGAATAAAAAATGATATTGAAAGACTTCAAAATCTTAAGTTTAATGTTCAAAAAATTTTAACCTCTTGTAACCGAAATTTCGAGTTATATTTGATACAATCCGGACGTACATTAGTTCAAAAATATTCAATCTGTATTGTCACAAGATGGGAGTCTCGCAAATCTTAAGTTAGGAGCATCCGCAGCAGCACTGACTACGGCAGCTCGAAGCTTGTAGCGCTCTACCTTCGATACCCTAACTTTCAAAAAATTTTAATAGCATGAAAAAATTAAATTATGACTTTTTTACGCGTGAAGCGTAAACCTAACCTTCCCTACGCGATACGCGTTACGCTTTACGCGACCCAAGTGACCGCAGCCTTAGGGTCAAAGGGTGTGTTTAGATGGAATCTGGCAGTCTCCAGATTGTCAGCCAGAGCTTCGGTGGGCGATTCAATTAAGGAGGTTTATCTGGTACTGCAAGAGTCAAACACAAAATTTGACTCTCGAGACTTGATTTGGTTAGCGCAGTGCGCCATCTTAGCCCGTGTATAACCTCAAACAATACTCATACATTGTCGAAAATAATTGTTGATATCTTGAAAATTAAGCGGTGAATCGATAAAGTCTTAGAATAAAAACAATCATTGAGGATTTTTTTATATTTTGTTGAAATTTCATTGAAATTGCTCTCTTATTTCTATGAAAAATAATTCGCAAAAAGTACAAAATTAGGAATTTCTCATAAGTCTACACGTTAAGAGAAAAAATATTGTTTAACTAATATCTCGACCATTAGGTGGTGCATCGTCTCCAAATTTTGTACGAACATTTTCCGTACATTTTTGTACATGTACACATTTTTTTAATTAATTTTTTCTTTTCATAGTTTGACCAGATAAACCTCCTTAAAACAGATAAAAATAAATTTGGATTTTATGTTGCTGAATATAGTGAATTAGGCACCTTTATTGCAATAAAACTAGATTGTGTAATTGTATTATAACATTGGAAACTCATTTCGGCACCGCAATTAAAAAATTGCACACATTACATTCTGACTAAACTTTCTGCAGACATAACCTTCCTTTTTATCGATCGACTAATCATTAAGTCGTAACTTTTCTATTTTCTTACCGAAATCAGATTCTTATGTTAAAATACTGTTACGTAATCTAGTTTCAATGCGATTAAGGTGCCAATCCGCGAGATAAAATGAAAATGTATCTTCATCAGTTTGAATTGAAAAATCATGCCGAAGCTTTAGCTGGCAGTCTGGTTACTGCCTGCAGAGTCCATCTGAACGCACGCTTATGAGGCTGTTTCTATCCCTTCAATCCCACAATCAGAGAAGAATTCACGAATTTGCGGCGAGAGTGTAAGAAAAAGCATTTAGGACACACCGGTCCAACCGTTGAGGATCGCGTAATAAATTACTCTAAGGATATCAAGTCGTTTGAAAAACAGTGTGAGGCAAATGTTTGTCACCTACAAATGACGATGCATTTTTCAGACACTGCCACTGTTAGACATCAAATCAGTTTTAACAAAGTACTGGCACGTGTTGGAGACACTGCTAAAAAACCGTAACTGATCAAAAACAATTTCATAATTATTTCCACACCTGTGAGCATAAATCTAATGTATCCACTAAATGAATTGGTCATTCCTTACTTGGCAAATTAAAAAAAAAATACCCTCATACTGCAGAAACCGATAGCAGAACTATTCAATTAAGTTAGAAGATTGTATTTTAAGGTTCAAACTTATTAGAAAGAAGTATATTCTCCTAGACCTATGCATAATATATATTTGTAACTGTACTACTCGCCAAATGATCTAGGAGGAGGAAAGGGTAAAGAGAATAAAGTGGACGAGCAATATAGTTATGATATCCAAACAATTATTGCATGACATAATGTATTAATTTCAGCATTATTTTATGCTGCAAGTATACCCGTGTCTGGCGCTGAGCTCATAGACGATGGTAAATAAGTCTCACCGTCCTCTCGAATCCAAGCTTCGACGGTCACAAATTCGCTTACGTAGCTCGGTATGCTGATTTAAAAAGTTCATTAAAGCTTGTTTTTGTAACTTACAATAACGTTTAACAACCTAACATTGCTAACAGAATATTGACACACGTGATTTGTTAAAAAAATGTAGCATACCTACAGCGTAATATCGCCGAATTCTTCCGAATTACATACTCAGTCAATATCTCCGGGTGGTAGGCCTGCGTTACAACTGAACAAATGTAGCGTTAATTTTCTGTGAACTATTATTTAAATAGAGAATAGTCTGTTGTCTCGCTGATTTCTCTTTTTTTTCTGATGCAGTACCCTAAGTTATGCAACATAAAAGTGTGGCGAAACCGATGGTCGTTTGGTCAGCAGCTGCTCTGGCGCTACTACTTACTACTGGGGCGGGAATTACGTGAACAAAATCAGCAATTATATGGAAAGACGTCTGTCATAGTTGTTGATGGACTCAGTCAAGGATATTGGCGCACAGGATATGGGTGTAACAGTGAGTGCTTATATGGTTAAAGCAAATGTACAGGAGATAAAAGGAAAAAAAGACTAAGTACCGTAATCATGGGACATTTTGTAGCTGGACCCGTCGCTGCCCTCCCAAGTGTCGACCGACACAAATTCTGCCATAAAACTCGGGATTTGGCATTTTAATATACAATTATTGGCCCGAATTACATACTCCGAGACAACTTCCGCCTCGTAATACTGCGTCACAACTGCAGAAAACAGTAAGTTGCTTTTTTACCTTAAATTTACGCTGTACACATATGTATGACTGTCTGACTTGCAATCATTTATATTATTCGTCTAATACTTCTCCTCTATCGTGCATTACACATTATTTTTTCATTTTTTATTTTTATTATACGTTGAGGTATCAACAAATGCAATATAACTTCGTGGATATTCGATCTGTTTCATCACAAGACGAGCGCTGCAAGTATTACCCGTACTATCCCTTTGATTAATACGAAGGAGGTCACTATTAAATTACATTAAAAAACAAAAAGTAACTACCAGATTCGTCTCCCGTGTTAAAAGAATTTCCCTGATCGTCTTGCCAACTGATAATCTGCACGAATTCTTGCACAAAACTTGGGATTGCACAGCGCATGATAGCAGAATTTGCAGTTATGACATACTCATTATTTACCTCCGACTGATAGTACTGTTGTACAACTGAAATATTTAAGCTACTTCAATTTTTTCAAAAATATCTTGATTATTTTTGTTGATTTTTTTTTTCATTTTTAAGTACACTGATTCTTTCGAAATAAATTCATAATTGATTTATGAAATACATAGAGTAGCTTGAACTCCTAGCAGTTTATGATTAGACCGTGCGCTAGTATTCATAAAGAGTATTTTTTAGTTGCAGCCGTTGAACCAACTTTTTTTCAAATAACTATGATTCTTCTAATGTTTTAGTCTATGATACACTGGCTTACTGTTCGTTATTTCCATCATTATAATTTTTTTTAAATCCAATTTACGGTGTAAGATAAGACAGGTGGCCCAAAGGACCACCTCCACGCACAGTATTGTCTGTAACAATTGTGTCGTAGTACTAAGTTCTCCACTAGATGAATCAGCGTCGAAAAGGTGATGTATGTATGTATAAAAGATATTATGTTTATATATGTAATGTAGATTTTCAACATATACACACATTACATTCTCGATACTGATCCATCTGGTGGAAAACTTGGTACTACTACACATTTGCTTCTCGATTGAGAGTGACTTCAGACCACCTGTCTTATCTTACACCGTGATCCGCTTGCATTAATGTTATGATTTTTAACTATTATACATTTTTTTAAGCATGTTATATGGTTGAAATATTATTTTATGAGTAAAACTGCAAACTATAAAACCTGCAGATTATCTGAAAATTAATAATACTAGTATATGAACGATTCCTTGCATGGTTTGTATACAGCACAGTAGCATTTAAACATTTTTTTTCTAGTTACTTTTCAATTTCAGTAAAAACTCAACATATTTATCATGGTCAGTTCAAATGCAAAACATTAATAACAATTAAAAAAATTTTACGCATTTTAAGACCACGTCACAGGGTATTTCGATTATTCGTGAATAAAGGTTTTCATCGATATCATAATCTCAAAATTTGAACCAATTAACACATAATTTAATAATTTTTTAGACAACGTATTTCTAACGAATTAGTCTCAACGAAATGTATTATTCCAAAAATATAAAAAATTAAACAGCTAAAAAATGGACAAAAATCTACAGACTCGCAAGTTTTCTATGAAAAATGGGTTTGAAGACGATTTTAGAAAGAGAAGTGACGGTAGAAAAAAAAAAGTTGAGCACTTTTTCATTATGGCATCCAGCCACGTGATGCTGGACCACGCAAGGTTACTGGCAGAGAATGATTTAGAAAATTTTGTGATCATGTTTTGAATCGAACACACCCCGATGATTTTATTTTCAAAAAATTGATATTTAAATTTTTGGGGTCGCTGATTACGAATCGGGTGTCCGTTTCTTAAAATTCAAGATGTTTGAGAATGCTCACGATAATTATAACGATGTACAGGCAACTTTTGTGCAGTCCAAGAATAGTTACGATCCAACATGAATACGAGATACTTTTTAAAGTGGTTAAACTGACAAATGTGAGTTAAGTAGGTCAAGAGATAGACAAATGCAACAAAAATAGGTAAAGAAAGATTCACGAAGAGTACCAGTATGGTCTCGTTGCAGTTTCACAGAAAGAGAAAGAAAGAGGTGTCACAAATTATAAAATCTCAAAATATTGTTCGAATACGTTATAAAGAGACCAATTCACAAACTCAAAATAGTATCTAGAGGTATGAACAGCAATTTATCAATTAGAATGATGCTCGGTTGATGGTGCATAATGGCAGCTCTAAAAATGCAGGATAATTATCTATAACAATCTTTAAAAGTTCTGCAACCATATAAGTCCGTATCTATGTGATTGACATAACTGGAAGAGATTTATTTTAAATAAAAGAAGGATTTAAAAAGACACGTGGTAACAAACAGTAAAGCCAGATTGTTCCAATATAATATTTTAGGGTTAGGAGCAAAGTTTACCGTTGTGACGTCCCTATAGTTGGAACTGTCCATGACCGTAAGTTAAAGGCAGTAATTTATTTCTCCAATTATTTTAAATTGATTGAGTCCATTTGAGTATAGTTAAGACTCAGGTTCATTTTAAACTTTTAATCGAGATTTTTAATTAAAATTATTTTGTTTTGAGGCAAACTAAACATTTTTTGAATCAAATATAATTTTTTTAATTCATTGACATGATTGCGTAAATTAAGCGATTCAGACTAAATCGTTTACATCGTAATCAGATTTTTTAATCAGATTCTTGATAAATATAAATCATCAAAACAACTATGTTGTGTATGTGTATTACGAAGTGAGTTGTTATAGATCTTCATATTGAGATTCATAAAGCGTTACTTCATCAATTTATTTTTCAATCGTCAAATTGTGGTTTACTCTTGAGTTATCTTTGATGGAAAATTTTGAATTCCAACGAGCTCGTTTCAATCTCCGAATTCAAAAGAGGAAATCTAGATTAAAAGTTTTTTATTTTTGTAGCAAACATTAGAAAGTATTTTAAATTACCTAATAATCAATTAAAATGTAAAACAAGTGAAGTTAAATTAGGTTCCAGGACAGTTCTATTTGTACCAATACCCAACTTCGTTACACAGATTCAATAATTGATTATGACGATCAAAGTCCTTGAGTTCACTTACACTTGGTTTATTCATGGTGTAATATAAAAAGCATTCATTGAATTATTGACATTTGAAGACATTATATATGAAACAATGTACATCTATCGTAAAAAAGTGTATACAAAAGCCAGTCAACTGAAAACCTCCGACGGAAGTATTTGTATTTATTCGAACCATTCAAACGACATGAAACCAAATAACCTAATTTATAGATTTGTGCTAGAGATGTATGGGCAATTTCACGAAAAACGGGATATTTTAGTGTAAAATAAGATTTTAAAAATTTGGTGTTTATAATTTATTTATTACTTTTTCTATGATATGTAAGGTCCAAACTAGCCAGAAACTTTTTGGCTGGGCTCTATTGTCATTTTTAGAAAACACATGTTAATTTGATGGGAT
Organism: Copidosoma aretas; assembly: GCA_030522625.1. Lineage (NCBI taxonomy): Eukaryota > Metazoa > Arthropoda > Insecta > Hymenoptera > Encyrtidae > Copidosoma > Copidosoma aretas. Next base: position 11,488 of record JAPYYV010004252.1, read on the forward strand.
TTTTAATAAACTTCAAAAAAGCATTATGATGATTGCATTTTATCCTGTTTTTTCCATGTTACGGCCATGGCAAATATTTTTTTGACTTGATTTCAAAAGGTCCATCTAGAGAAAATTAGTTGACACAGTCTAAAAAAAGTTTTGGCAAAAAATAATAAAATGCGTTGTATGTAAACATAGGTTTCATGAAATATCGTAGTTTGTGAAATGATCCACAATTTGTTACTAAAAACTGTTCTGTTTAAGTTTCGAGTGTTGGCAATGATGTTACAGTGGTTTTCAATTATTTGGCAATGCTTATTAATTTATTTATGTGTATTTTATTTAATGAAATAACTAAATATGAACACATTATTAATATATAAATACTCTTTTATCAAATTATATACGTATACGTTATTAAAAACTACTCTATTCAAGTTTCAAGTGTAAGATAAGTCAACTCACGAAACATAATCCCCTTATTTCTGCCTGTGTTGTTGATCGCTTACTGCTCAGTAAATACGTATTTACTCGATGAATGACTAGATCACACTGCGCAAGAGAATGCGCGTAAATCGTACCATTAACCATCTGTGCAGAATTCTGTGAGCTGAGTCAGCAGAGATAGCAGAGTCAGCTGAGTGAGTCATTAAGCTAGCTGACTAGCTGAACTGCGCACTCCATACTGCGCAATAGGCTGCAAAGCTCACCTGATGCTTCGCTTACAGTGTGATCTAGTCATTCACCGAGTGAACACGTAGCTGCACGTAGTATACTGTGCAGTAAGCGATCTACAACAGTCTAAAAAATAAGTAGATTACGTTTCGTAAGTAGACTTATCTTACACTTGAAACATAAATAGAGTAGTTTTTAATAACGTATCCGTATACAATGTAATTATATAATAAGTAATACAAGTAACTCAATGATTTCACTACATAATGTAGAATACATGAATCATTTCACGAAAAACGGGATATTTTAGTGTGTGAAATAGGATTTTGAAAATCGAGTGTTTAGAATTTATTTATTATTTTTTCTACGTTATGAATAAAGGATCAAACTAGCTGCAAACTTTTGAGCCCGGCTCTATTAAAACTTTTAGAAAACACATGTTAATTAAAATAGGATTTTGAAAAAAATCGAAAAAGTTATATCCGTAAAGGTACTCTTTTTTTACGATTCTAAAGCCCAAAATAGGATTTTTTAACAAATTTTAGTTTTGGTACATATGCACACCAGACGCCTTCGTACACTACAGTCACCTGATTGATAATTTAAAATACCTCCAAGATTAGAGGCATTACAGTAATGACTGCTTATTTTAGCCAGCAGAACTCTCTATGTTAACGATGACACTACGAGTAAACGCATTCGAATTTCTGGTTGAAAAAAATTGATCAATATGCTTGTTTGCTCTACTATACAAAATGATAAGATTCAAATGTCAAAATATACCACTTGGCTCAACCAATTCATTTGTCTCCAGCAATTCAAAAGTGTCAAAATTAAGCTTTACGATTGAAACGCTTTGTACACTTTCAAAATTTTTTTTTTGTCGTCCTTAATCACTAGAAAGTCTGCTGGACGGTTCAGATTTTTAGAAAATGCAGCTTAAAGATTAAAATGTTAACGCATAGGCAGTATAAGCCGCTAAAAATTAAAATTTTAAATGCTTCGCATTACGGTAATGATATTTTAACCTGTTTTTTCCATCATACACCCATGAAAAATATTTTTCACTTGATTTCAAAATGACCATCTACAGAAAATTAGTTTACACTGTTTGTCAAAAGTTTTGGCTTAAAATAATGAAATGCATTGTTTATAAACATAGGCTTCATGGAATATCGCACTTTTTGTTAAATGACCCATATATGAAAAAACAAAGACATGTTCAAATTATATGAAACAGATCTAATTTTTAAACACCTTTTCAACATGAACTTTTTTTACAGCATTAACAGAATTGTCCCGTAAAGTAAAGGCAAGTAGAATATTTATGTTTATGTGCTGTATATGATGGAGGAAAACTGATCACCCATAAAAATGGTTAATCAAGATATTAATATATCGAGTGATAAAGTGCTTTCAGCAAAAATTCTAATTAAAAAAACTCTTTATACGTGTGATTGCTACGCTCAAAAATAGCCGTTTTTGTATTCATACTTCTGGCTGATGATACTGATGCACGACTGGAAATATTTAAGATACGATTTATTCATCACAGTTTTTTTCTATATTTTTTTTAAATTTCGCATACGATAACCTTCACGCTTCTAAAAAAATTAATTCTATTGCACAGCACATAACGCGAACCCCTGTAGCTTGCGGTCCGAGCAATCATCACTTAATAAAAGCTGCTACTACATAATGAGACCTTGTGCCAGTATTCACTGATAAACTGCAATTTTAAGCTATTGCTACTGTACGAATAATTTTTTTTATGACGAAATACTAAATCTGATCACAATTTAAAAATGTATAATTTAGTATTCCATTATTATTATTAACAAATGAGCGTATAATTTGTATTAAAGCAACATAGCCTCCTGTGCACGATATCAACAGTCATGATCATCAGTTTTTTGTTGCCCCTTTTGAATTAAAAAATTTATTTAACAGACTATGGGTGGTAAGTCGTAATGCAACAATTTAATGACGATTTAATTTTTTATGCTGACCATTACTATTTGTTCAACTGCAAACCCTGACTCGGCTTCTGTCCCAGTTTTTTCAATACACAAAGTTTGTGCGACAAATGTTAAAATACCATATTCTCGTTCGCCGTCTGGATGGCTAAGGAATTCTTCTCCTTGATCTGTGTGCCATGATATCACAGTTACGAAGTCCGACACAAATGAAGGCACAACACAGCGCAATGAGATCGCGTTTCCGCGGATTACGTAATCTTTGTTCACGTCGGTGTCGTAGTACTGCATGACGACTGAATTGAGTGATCACAAACATGATCATTTAGATATGTATACATTTTTAGTTTACCGTTTAATTGTTTGATTGATTATTCCTGAAGGAAGAGTTAGTTAGCCTGATCTTTTTATGTTGTATACCTAACACATAGACCTCATGAGAACTAAAATGTTGATATGGTTTTTCCAACGACTTGATCGTCGTCGGCGCATAAGATTTATCTTCTGCCAATTCTAATGAACACTTCTCGAGTAAAATCCTGAGAACACTCACGTAAGTGAATTCGTCTCGATATATTATGGTGTTATTACGAAAACGTATTTTAGGATGTTTTCCGCATCCGACTTGAAAAATAATTATATTTGAATATGCCACGTAAAAAGATGGTTAACAAGCTTAATATTTCATCAAGTGTTACATTATTTGTTACTTTTAGAATTAAAACTCGTCAAAAAAGTTATCCGACTTAATTTTTTTGCCAATTCCATAAATAAAATATCTTGAAAAGCAAATCCTCATTTTTTGGTATGTATTCTGCTACTGCGACCATATTTTTTTTTTAACGTAGCTAGTAAGAACAACTAATTCTTACGTGAATGTTCTGTAGGATGAGCTCATAATTTATATCGAGTCCTTTCTGCCGAAGAAAATCAACATAACGAAACTTACCAGCTCTAACGTTGACATCTCGGCTGTGAATCGAACCCACAGAATTTTTTGCGAGGCACCCATAAACTTGTGCGTGTACTTCTTGACGATAATCTTCGGCTCTGAATGGTGGAAACACTAGATTGCCGTTAGGAAGAACCTGAAAAGACCAATTGAGTATACAAACATATTGATGCTTATGAGAGGCTGCTGTAAGATCTTACTTGGCGCAATCCCGGGACGTCTCCAACGGCAGTTCCATCCGAACGAATCCAAATGATGTCCGGCTGTGGATTGCCTCTCGCTTGGCACTCGATCACGGCACCAGTGCCATTCGAAAAGTCCACGCGATTGGGCGGCTCTTTCACAAAAATAGGACCCATACTCTCATCTTCAGCAAATGCTAAAAAGTAACATTCATATTTGAATTAGGTCGATCGTTGCGATCGAAACAATGTTTCAACATTACTTAAAAATATGGTGTTGGAAAATTATTTTCGACTTACCCAGCATAACTGACGATGAGATAAGAAGGAAAACGATGATTTTCCAAAGTCTCCCACATCTTGAGGGAAAGTTTTCCCACATCTTAAAGTATTTTACGAACTATCGTGCCCACGTGGTATCTGAAAAAATTATTCACTTTTATTATCCAGACGAAATATTGCACTGCTTATATTGTACCTTATGATTATAGTGTTAATTATAAATAAGCCATCAATTGTACCGCGAAACCCAACTTATTCTATCATGTATAAGCACCATTGAAAAACTTAGCGTTTGCGCGCAAATTTTAACATAAAAGTGCCAGTTACTCTTTTCATTGCGGTTCATTTGAGAAAATTTCTTGCTAATTAATCGAATCATTTTAATACGTGGTGACGAGCTATTTTTTTTAACTCGAATCAGACCGTTTCAACATTCGATAAATCCTTATTTGTATTCAATAATAACGGTCTGAATTAATAAACGCGCGCAGTGCTATACTTTGTATACATAAGGACGTGTCAATGGGATATACCACGTATCGGCAATGAGGATCAATGCGAATTTCCGAGCGAGTCATTGGAGTTACGGAATGCAAAGTTGCACGTAACATATACACAAAGGATCGATTGTATCGATATTTGCATCCACGGAAAAAAAAATGTGAAGAGGAAGACGATGGTATTGAACCAAAAACAAACATCCAACGTTACCGAACGTTCCGTATACGTGTAGAGTGATTATATTATGCATACTACGACAACTATCAAAGTCAGGAGCAAAAAATGCTAGAAGAACCGCGAGCAACGAAAGCGAGCGCAAGTGCACAGCAAGCGTAAGTTATAAAATGCGGGCAAAAAGTCTGCAACATCGTCAGGATTGCGGAGCGCATGCACTCTACATGTATACAAGTATACGAGCAGGTTCGGAGAAAAAAGTGAAGGTAAGCACGTGCTCCGAGTCAAGCGCCAGCGCACGAGCCGGTGTATACGTCTACAAATGACCGGTTACTGCAGTCGCGCACCAATGAGATACAAGCGTGGGAGTCGGCGGCGAAAGATTCGATGCGTGTATAATGACACAGATTGCGAGCCCAATAAGTAGTGGTACAAAAGCACATCAGAGCTGAGCCGAGCTGCTGTACAAGCGTAGGAAGGAGATGAAGCCGCACGCGATACGCTTCGAAAGACCCACGATCTGCGATGCGCCCGACAGAGACGGCTAGTCGGAAGAACCATGTGCGATTCGAGGTACGCGCATGATACCCGACGGGATTTTCATTATCGTCGATCGTGGCGTGCTGCAGGGGTTCGATGCGAAGCCGACGAGCCGATTTGCAGCGGCGCGCTGAACTTTTTCGCGTCCCTTCGGTCGCGGTCGCGGACAGTTGGGC
>JAPYYV010004253.1:0-19890 GCA_030522625.1 Copidosoma aretas
TATCTAACATCGTTTTTTTTTTATTTAATATTCTGTATAAGACATAACTAACCTATTAACTCAAAAATTTTTTTTGTATACCGATACAAAGCTTTCTCTGTGAGGAAGCAAAGTATCAAGTACGATGCAAAGGGCAATTAACAGAGTTTAGGGCTTAAGCAAAAGAGCTGAAGTAAACAGTTTGAATCGAAGATTTTTTTTATGGATGCAATGATAAAATTAATTTGCTTATACAAAGCAGAGAATTAGGGATAAAAAAGAAAAAAAATGGTACAAAAAATAGAAGGCATATTTCAAAAAATTATTTTTGATTCAAATGCAAATAAACCAGAATAAACATGGAAAATAGAGGCAGAAAGAGTTGGCATAAAAAAAATCATAAGCAATAGAACATAAAATCAGTTTTCGCACATTTTGAAAATGGACAGGAGCCAGTAGCTATCTAAGTGCTTGATAAAAAAATTAAAAGGCAAAATTAAAGAATCCTGCGTAATAGGGCAAAGAAGTTAGAGTAGGATATGAAGTTGTAGGGGATGAGGAAACGACAGGACTTATAAAAAAGGCAACTGAGAAACATGAACTTGAGAAAATCAAAGAGAATTTAGCTAGAGGTAGAAAGACTTTAATTTATCAGGAAATACTGAGATCTTGGATGCTCGTTGACAACTATGACGACTAAGAATATAATAAAAAAATAAAGTAAAAACCGGGAGATAACTAGTTTTGGGAAAAAGAAACCTTAGCAGAAGGTTTAAAAGAGCAGTGGTGAAGGCTGGAATTAAGAGAAGTAAAAAAGATGAATTCTTAAGGGTTTACAGTGATAGTCTGTAGGTTCTGCAATAAAAAAAAGCGTAGAGCACATGTTGCTATGTAAAGAGGCAGGGAAAAAATATGAAATGAAATAAGATGATCAGCTAGAAATATAGGATTTAAAGATAATAGAGAGGTATAAAGAGGAAAGTTATTTAGGTGGATTTGGCGTTTGGTGCCGTATCAAGCTAAGGGTGTGTATAATATGAAAAATTTTCTATTCATTTTTAAAACAACTATGTTCCTTAACCTTATCTTTAGAAAAAAGAGTTATAACTGCTTGAAATGACTGTAAATTATTTATTGAAAGAAAAAAAGGAGTTCGATATTATCTTCTGCGCATGCGCAGAAGACAACAGATTACTTTATTCTCAATTTTTTCAATGGAATCAGCGAGAAAAAAGCTACGAACTCATCCTTGATTCACAAAAATTTAGCAGCTCATTTTTTCGCATGAATAATTCTAATATATATTTCATAAGGCATAGTAAAAATGAAATTTCGTAAACTTGATTTACTCAAAAATAAATTTGTCAACTGGGCGTTTCTGCTTTTATGTGTAATCGAGGATCAATAAATAACAATATCGCTAATTTTCAGACCATGCCAGCAGATAGATAAAAAACGCCGCGACCACCTTAACATATTAACATATTACAAAGGAACTGTTGGATGGTTTATGTAGATAAATAAGATAAATCGAAAATATAGGTACATTGAGGACCGCAGAAAGAAGCGTGATCATGCAATGACATGTCATGCGTTATAAATTTTAATTTTTGTTGATGTCAAGAGTAACTCTTACATGTTTGTATGTCAATACATGAAGGTGATTGATGTTGAACTCTGTTTAATTTATATTGTATCAGATACTACTGTGAATACTGGTAGTAATAATTTAAGCGGAATTTAAGTTCAAGTAGCTATGTTACATGAAAGAGGAATGTTAAAAGATGTACAAATCTATTCAAAAAAATGAATAATATAATAAGTTGTCACTTTTACCTCTCTAACCTTGACTAAGAATTTCAAAATATTATTATCTTATAAACAAATATTCATAATTGACTTAGAATTTTCTAAAATGGCCAATAAGATCGTCTAATTGTTTCTGTAAAAATAAATTCTATAAATTTTATATACATGTATATATGTGTCAATCATAAACCTCCATGCCGATTTGAGTTATTAATTAGTAGTAAATAAGTAGTAATTATAGGCTTGATCTGTGCACTCATCTCAAGTATTGACAATTTATGTTTGATTTCTAAGCAAATTTTTGTGTATTTATTTTGGTTGACTATGTGTGTATGCATGTATCTATTAGAGAATAAATTTTTGTATTAGATATTTATACATAAAAATCAAAATAACAAAATATGGAAGGGGTAATAAGAAAGGAAGGGTCTGTCTTACTTGTGGCTCATGATGCCAGATCAAGTAAATCTTGCACTTTTTATTTACGGATTGATTGTATTCGATGTAAACGTAACTTTGTCGTTCCGAACTTTTTGCAACATTAAAATCAAGGTAATTACTAGTTAATAAACTGAAAATGTAGTTTTTAATTACATATAAAAATAAATAAGTCCATACAGAATATTTTAAGGAGTCAAATTAACGTTTAAAGTACCACAACTTTTTTCTGTCGTCGTAGTTTTCCTACTTGCTAACGTGTCGCTGCTGTGCCGCTCGATGTTTTGTCTAACAGGTGAGCTCAAGTAGAGATACTTATTGTAGAAGGCATTATTAAATATAAGTCTGATCCATTGTATATCTAAATATTTACCAATCTTGACAGAATACAGTTGTATAGTTTAATAGAAAGATATTTATATATAGAGAGAATGAGAGCAGAATTAGTGAAATACACGTGCATTTATACATGCATATCTTTGCTACCGCTGCAATATATATCGGCCATTCCATGTTAAATCAGTAGCCTCTCCCTCACTTCAATTTTAAATTTAAATAAATCCATTTACGGTGAAAATCTTCGTTTTACCTTCTTGTCGTCAACTCTGTATAGTGCACAGCAATTTCTAAAATGGCAAATTAACATTGGTGGAAAGGATGATAAAATTACGTAGAAAATGTTAATTTCTTAATAAAATTTAGTTTTTCAACTACTTTCCTATATATAATTGTCCTCACATTTTGCACTTACTCTTAGTTCTGATTGCAATGATATACAGTTTCTACATATACTTGCATTTGTTACAAATCTAGTATAACAGCTAAAACAAAATAGCAGATGACCTTTTTTCTCAGAACTTTCTTAACATAGGCGTTGAATGAAAGGTCTAATCAAAAATAATATAATATAAGCTATCTTACGTCATTTGTAATTCTATGAGGTAGCAAACGCCAAATAGCACATTGTCTTTTTCCTTACAACTTTCACAACTCGGATTTTTGACGAAAGGTTAATGACGAGCAGATGATGCACTAAACATAAGACCAATATCAAAAGGGGTCTAAATATAGGGTAATCCGAGTTTTTTATGGTGGCAGCCAAGCTGAATCAATAATGCTAGATCTTTATATTCATCACGATGCATTGCTATCACACTTTAAGTGTGTACAAATATACAGGTTATAAACAGTTTTCTTTATGCTCCTATTATTAGAAATTTGATAGTAAATTTACTTACTCCTTTTCAAGTGTATAAACGGTTGATAAGCAATGTTTGTTCTGGGTTATGCTATTAGCCCAGCGGTTCGCGGACACTGTAATACTAGTAGATGAGCGGTACTAGGTAACTGTTGTGCTATTGGATAAGTGGTTCGAGATTACTGTCGTACTTTTTAATAAGCGGTTCTAGGTTACTGTCGTGCTATATAATGATTAGTTTTAGGTCACTGTCTTACTATTACACGACCTGTTATTGATTTCTCATACAATATTTTAGGGAAATATACGGAAAATCTTTGGAGAAACTAGGTAAATGACCTTAACAGGTTACGAGAAGTCACAAGAGAGGTAAGGTATATCAGAGGTGATGGTGGGTTTGAAGGGGCTGTCGGCCAAATAAACACTTTCTTACTACTTTCTTTAGTTGTCCGAGAACCACTCCAACCACGATTCCACCAGCCCTCTGATGACGAGGTGACTAAAAGATATGTCAGCAGTCACAAGTGGCTTCTTATTGTTGACGGGAGACTTAACAATGTTGACAGCTGACATGGTAACGTTTGACTACGTAACAACTTTAACAGAAGACTTGTCAAAGTCCGAGGAGGATCGCATACCCCCAGATTACTGGACTTCGACCTGAGAGGGTGAACCCTCTCCTCGTCAATGACCACAGATTTTGGACATAAATCTGATCCCTTGACGTCAACGAGAACGGTTGATGCGCTCACTATTTTTATGGTCTAGGTTTAAAAATCTTGCCCAAAAGATAGTTCAAATCGTTGCAAGCCAGTTCCAAAAAAAATCGAAACTTTACTCTTTTGCTTGCAGACGCTATACGCCAACTAGCAGTCAGTAGCATAAGTGAACGTAACCAATATTTATAACTCAAATAAACGCAAAAGTGGACTACTCAGTACTACTTATTGGAATAAATATATCTATAAACCAAAGAAACCATATTCAATAACAAAATAAACATAATTACTTGACGCAATAAATTCTATTGACTTACTACAATTAATTAACTTATGACTTTAAGGGCTACCAATGCTTTTACGCATGCGCTGCACAGTTCTATGCTGAAATTTGCTCAGCGCAGAACAGACATGCGATGATAAATGTATGTGCATGCATTTACACGCATGCATAGTGTATTTATACGTATAAAGAATTCTTATGTTTAAACATGAACATTCTTATTGAGACGTGCTCTTAGATGTACCCTAATATTTTGGAACCGTCTCAGAGGCCAACGCTCCATACGTAATATCATGGATATTAAATATGAATTAATACTTTCTACTGTTAAATAGGTCGTTAAAAAGTCTCTGGACCATAAATTATTAGCCACTAGGGCATTCTTAAACCAGAGGCATGCCAGAAGAGCTGAAAAGAGAAAGTGTAGGCCGAGCAGCGAGCTACTGTCTTATTACTTGCTGCTGAACCTTCAGCTCTAGGGTATCTGATTTATGAAACACTACCACCTTGGCATAAATTTGAATCTGTTCCTGGCTTTACCTCTACACCAAGATCCAGGATGGAATACTTTTACCAGGATAAAATCCTGCAGAACATAGGTTGTAGGTGACGCAGGTATCCAGACAAGCAACGAGGTATAAGAGTGCACGCAAGAGACTCAATATTAAATACTAATTTCTAAACAAACGTCTCTTCAGTTTGGCATTGTAAAAGCATATAGTTTTGTATGTTGTTAATCTTATGATTTATAAAAATATTTTCAGCCATCTTTAAGTTGTAACTGATCTGCAGAAAAAACTTGTTTATCTGTTTTTAAATTTATAATACTAATCTCTATTTTTAGTAGTACTTATTTATTCCTATCAATCAATATTTTTGTGGAGAAAAAACCCTTTGGTTTCATGTATTTAAAGTTATACACCAATACTGTTGACAATATTAAAACAGTAATTTTTCTTGCGTAACAATTTTTTGTAATACATGCGCATGTTCTGTATAGCAGTACGCTTGTGAGCACTGTTTGGTCCATTACTACTATGCAAAACAATAAGAAGGTGGAAAATTAAAAAGTAAACAACCATGTATAAGTGCTTGCACACGTATGCGTGTAGTTGCATGCATAGCTGTACGTGTTTAGACACATTTAGACAAGTACATATCTGTACATTTTAAGACATGTTGGGATAAGATTTTTAAAATCTTTGTTTGATTTGATGTTCACAGGATCTTTTAGAATCAAATATATCAAGCATACTAAATAAATTTTCTTTTAATATACACCAATTGGTTGCTTTGATTCCACAAATATTTTCTATAAAACTTAATTTCATATGATATTATATCCAACGACAACAATAATTTTACTATATCTTACAAGTAACCATTTTTTATTGTCAATGAGTTTGTTCACTACATTAATTGAAAATATAATATATCGTTTGAGCACAAACAGAAATCCATAAGGACTATTTTCTACGATCAGCATTCCAAGCTCCTAATATTGATGATAAGACTAAACAAAAATCTAATTAAATTTTTTTCTCATTTTAGTATAATCCAGTCAAAAATAGTGTACTTACTTGGTATTTAAAATTGTCTTTTGCAATTTTAATTTCTCTTATCCCTTGACATACATACTATCGTTGTCGCTGATGATGATGGATTGTGGGGCTCTTCCTAGGCAACTGTACGGAATTTCTCCTAAGGACAAGTACAAACCATGATGATTTTTCTCCAATCACAGGTTTTCATATTTCATTTTAATTGAAAATTTTGTAGAGGGGTAGCGTAGTTCGAAGAGAAATACTGATGATGTAGGATCCTTTTTTACAAAAACCATTACCACTTCCTTGAAAATAAGCTCATGTGCAGTGGCTTTGAACCTCAGTATATCAACAGCGAGCTTTTTTATGATGACAAGCGCAATCCTATTTGCTCCACAGCCTAGATCTAAGCACTGACTGAGCTCCACAGCTTTGTGCAGCACCTTTATACCCATACCCTTACTTTATTGCATTTATAATAGCCAATGAGGTTTATACCCCTACGACCAGTGCATCGACAAATCATATTGGAAAAATCATTGTAGATGCACATCAAACTACTAAAATCAATAGTGTCTATGACAGGGAAGGTAGTATATTTGAATCCAAATCTAAACTTTAAGGCACAGTTTGCACTGTGGATTGAATAGAACCGAGCAACTCTGGGCCAAATAGCAACAGACTAGAAGCCCTTACTTTTACAAGTAGAATTTGTATTTATGCATATCGTAAGTCAGAGCTCTAGACTTTGTACCATTAGGCTTTGTGCATCAGTGTGTAAATTTTGAACATGTTTAAGGTTTAGTGCGAGCATAAATATCTGCGTTAATATGGCTTTAGTGAAATATTATAAAGATACTGCACATTCCTTGTGAAAAGCCTATTTATTTATGCTGAACAGTGAAGCTGATTCTAGTAATATGCAGAAATGGATAGACATTAGTAATGCTGCTCTTGAAGGAGGTCAAAACTATAGAAGGTTAGAGTGTTCATCATTACAAGACAAGCGACAGTTGCAAGCATCTTTAAGTCTTATAAAGACTTTATTTATACTTTTGTCTGATTATTAAGCAATCGAAAATAGACACCAAGGTCAAGGAATAGCAGACCCTATTATTAGTGATAGATAAAAATTCCACACTGCAAATAAATGCTGAATTACTAATGGCATATGATCCTACAGCGAACAAATCTTCCGAGCAAAATGAGTCAAATTTGATAGTGCTCTTAACAACTGCATTAGAACCCCTATGATTGTACATAACGACTGTTTTAAAGATCCCAGAAAATCTTTTTAAGATTCAGAGCAGCAGTTGGGTACGAAATTTGAACAGATTTTTCCAGAGAATTTTTTGTTCAAAGTAAACGCAATGCTTGCAGTACAGTAAACGATTATAAAAAATGATAAGAAGCTTAGCGAGACCAAATATTCCAATTCCAAAACTGCTGCAATTTTCCTAACAATAGACCTACATAAGTGGTTCAAAACAAATGGTTATCAACCCATGATCGGAAACATCGAGTTATTCAAAGATAAAGACTATCAGGACTATCCACACTCATAAAAAACAAAAAAGCTCGTGTTAATGTCTAAAATAAGGACCAGAAATATTTCAAGTGAGTCATTTATTCTGCACTTTGTCAATCAAAAAGGATGCCAAGAGAGTTGAAAATTATAAATATTTTAAGGAAACTAACAATTTTAAAAGCATAGAATTTTTGGAGTATATAAATAAAGTAATTAATTTTTAAATGCAAAATAATGTTACTTTTACAAAGCATATCAAAGGTACAGACATGAACTAACCCTTCATAGATTCGTTTAAATTCATGTTATCCCCGCTTGACAACCGTTTACCTACCCTGAAGAAGCATACTATTCTGAATAATGATTCTAATGTAGAAGATCTGCATTCGGCAGATCAAGTGACTCTCTTAAAGAGAAAAGGAGTCTTTCCATTAGATTTAGTATCATCAAATAAGAAGCTTAAAGGAAATGTGTTGTTGTTGGAAAAAAAGTTTTTTTGCAAACTATACGATACACGCATTTTTAACGGAGACTATGAGTATGCACAGAATGCATGGCATACATTAAGCATTAGCAGTCTTGCAGAGTACTCTGACCTATACTTAAAAACAAAGGTGCTTCTTTTGGGCGACGCTTTTAAAAATTTATAAGATGGCGGTATGAATAATTATAAATTGTATGCTGCTTACTACTGTACCTGGTTTATCATGGAATGCAATGCTGAAGTATACAATGATAACATATCTATTTTTATAACTTTCTATAGAAACATTATCTTTATCATCCACATAAATGTTTCAGATTTTACTAGAATAGTTAATGGACATTGATATTTTTATGTTCATTGAGAAGAAAATTAGAGGAGGGACCAGTCAATGCTCTAATCGATACGCTAAAACAAACAACCATAAAATACATGGAGGTGATGATTTTAATATAGATAACATAGACTTAAAATATTTTGACGTTAATAATTTGTACAGCAGAACCACACAACCTCTACGTTAGATGGATTTAAATGGCTCTACAACAGTGGTTCATTGCTACAAGATTTCCATAAGGTGTCTGATAAGAGTAAACAGAGCTATATACTTGATGTAGACTTAGAGTATTGAGAGTCACTTTACGATAAGCACAGCAACTTGCTATTTGATGCAGAACACCTAACACAACCTGGCTTAAAGCACAGAAGTTGTTAACTACTCTGTATAATAAAAAGAAATGGACTTAAGTTGACAAAGATACATTGGGCGGTTCAATGGAGAGCGAGTAAAAACATGTTAAGGTTTAGATCAAGGACGACTGGAATAATTGTTATGGAACTGCAGCCCTGATAGTTTGACCAAACTTGTATATCAGTGCCATTATTGACAAGTCTATTTCAGCTATCCAGATGATGAAACTAAATTAGTCATAGGTAAGCTAATATACATTGGACTTATTGTACTGGATTCGTCCAAAACGCTTGTACATCACTTTCATTATAACTTGCTAAAGCAGATATGAGCTGCTAAAGCAGAGTATTTAAGAGATTAATGCGTCAAACTATAAGGAAATCAATCTCAATGACATAGCTGGAACAAATAAAAAAAATTTGAGTATTAAGAACCATACGTGTAACGGAAAAAATATGCTCAAGTTTGCTGGTTTCGGAGTGGGTTGTTAAATCATGAAATACAAGATTCTGAACCCGTAAAAGGGCATTGGATTTTAAGAGCTCTGTTATCAAAGCAACAATCTCCTTTAAAGACAACGCCACCCGTCTTTAATAGTATGCTGGTACTAGGGTAAAAAAATATCCACATTTGTTATTACAAGCTGTAAACTGAGAAGCAGAGAAAAGTCACTTTCAGTACCCATGCTGGCGAGCGTTGACTTTTGCCCAATACTACTGACATCTTACCATGGGGAACTATGCAATAAAGGAGAGAAATAAGGTGATTGAAGAGGGGATAACCAATAAGAAAGTTGCTCAGGGAGAGGGCATAGGGAGAGCCAATGAAGACGCCGAGCAGCTAAAGCGGTGGGGACATCACTATATAAGGAGCTGCACCAAGCAGCAGAGCACATTCCTCGCTCAGAACCGAATAGGGATAAGTTATACAGTAGAGCTTACTCTCTCAGTCCAGTTATACCTTCCAAGAGAGCAAGGATTGATTCGACGTTATTATTATCATCTTGTGACCAAAAAGGTCACAAATGGTAACATAATTATCTTGTAACCAAACAGATCATGAGATATACTTCTAGGCAGTGTAAATGATTTAACTTTTGTTGTTGTCTTTTCGCTGTAGATGGATCTAAATGAATTGAGCGGGTTTGACTTTACTTAAACTTTACCTACTAAAAGGACGAGTAAGCAGAGAAAAACGTATACAACGATGTAAATGGGCAAAATTTTAACAAGTGTGGTCCAAAAGTCGTTATTAAGATTGACGAAGAACTTGTGATGTTCATTTCAAACAGATAGACAGATTATTTAGGTAGTAATAAAAGTTATTTTAATCTATTATCAGATGCAATAAAAATCATGGAACTGTTTATCAAGCCGGTAGGTGATTCAATTGAATCTTCTTATACCTTACTACTGTAGATAGTTGTAAATCGATGGAATAAAAAACCCAGACACAGTCATTTAGATGAAACGTGAGAATTTATTTACAATTCTCAAGTTTTTTATCCAATGCAATGAGCCAAATCAATTATACAATCAAAGCCGTTATTTAAAAAAAGGAAATTATAAACTTTACGAAGTCAGATTATAAATCTTTTTCATCCGTCCAACTATTATGACTGCTGTCCAAGCCCAACTACTAGAAAAAAATTTGATTTCCACGCCATCATCAAATCACCCTCCCCACTAGATAAATATTTGGATGCTTGGTTTTCAGATCACAGAAACCTTTAAAATCCGGCTTGTCTCGATAATCCTTTAGAGGATGAGTCAATATATTTGTCTCTGATACACGCGTGATTGTAAATATCTCTGTTGACTTGATTGGTAAATAAAGTTTCTGAAATGCCTGTTTTTCATTGCTTACATGCACTCTATCAACAAATTTTTATTTGGGCTTTAATTTGCTGATATTCCTCTCATTCATTATTGCAACACCTGTACTCTATTATATGTGATTACATCTTTCGGTCTCATGCCGATCGCTCGATGTTTTCAATTATCATATGATTCCACAAACTTTAATAAAATTTTAAACTACTTGTGATTGCCTTGCAGACTAAAATTTTTTCGCATCATGTTTTTTAAGGAACAATTGAATCGTTCACAAATAGATGCCATGAGATTGCTGTACGTAGTGTAAAAATGGTCTTATACTTTTGCATAAGACCTTAGAAATAAGAGTTGTAAAATTCTTTCCCACGATCAGTGTGCAGATTTTTTGGTTCTCTGCTTTCTTCTCATATAGACTGCATAGCTAAAGTCACAATTTCGACAGTTTTTCTCTTTACAGACACAGCCCATGCATATTTTAAAAAAACGTTTAATACTGTTACTACATATCGATGGCATATGTTCTTATAAGCGTAAGCAATCATTTTAAGATCAGCTTCCGATATGTCATCCAAGCCTGAAGTGTCACACTTCTGGCGTAAGTAATTTCGACAATCTGGCTTGTGAAGGTCTGCCTCCATTGATTTCTTCTGACAATCCATTCTCCTAGACATCTGATAAACAAACGTTGGTTACATTGTGCGACAATGCTTCTTTATTCTCATCACGTAGGCGTTTTCTACGGCTCTGCATGTCATGTACAACTTGCTTGATGTTATAAGGCTCTTTGTGCCAATAAGCTAGATTAAGTTCATCAAGATGTTCTACAGGGTCAGCAACATAGTAGTGTCTCTTGTTTTATATATCACATTGTACATCAGCTGTAACTTTATTCCTAGCACTAAAAGGTCTAAGTGGGCCTTGCCTATCGCCTCAAGTCTTAAATAGCTTTTGTCCAAAAATCTGTATCTCGCTAGCTGCCTAAAATGAGCCAAAATGCAAAAATATTGATTATTTCTGTCCAAAAAAAATCAAAGCCATGTTTTAATCATTCTTATTTATGATGTCAGTATTAGACAGTGTAAAAAAGTGTGACTAAAATTACTTCTATTATAATATATTATTCATAGAAGATTAATGATATGTAATTATGTTAAAAATTATGGAATCATTTTAACTATGCATTTTCTGATTTCCCGTACAAATCATTTGTTCATAAGGCTAGTTTCAGTTGGTCAATTGTGTAAGTATGTGGTTCAGATGGCTGATATGTCACACTCAACAGTGCAAGTTGGTAGTTGAGAACGAAACGAATCCACTTTAATCATACGATTTCTCTTCTTTTTTCCATTGGCTCCAAGCATCCGTAAGTAAACCCGCCAAGTCTGAATTTTCGCAAGTAATAAACTTGCTTGGATCGGAGTAACGCGTATGCTTAAGTCAATATAATATTAAATTGCACCATGCTTAATGAGAAAATAATTCGTAAAATCTAAAATCGATGCTTGTAATATGATGATTTCATATTTAAAATATTTAACGTACGATCTAGAATGAAAGGAATTACCGAATAAATAGGTAATGTTAAAATTAATGATTGATGTTTATTATCAGAAAAATACAGGCATCTAGTGTTAAGCGAGGCCCATAGTGCCTTTACCTATATGTAACTGCGCATGTAATATGATATGTACGAATTACTTGCTTGCATACCCATTCAAGTCACATTGTTGAAAATGTATGTGATTGTTTTGATTTTCATTTAATTAAGAAGTACACAATTTTATTTTGCTTCGTTGTTAAAGAAGCTTTGCTGTAGACGAATAATCATATTTCGAAAAAACATGTCATGAACACGTTTTATAAAGTTTAGAATAAAAAAACAGCATTTTTACAAAATTTCCGTGTGTATGTGTGTGTGTGCGTATTTGTGTATGTAATCAGTGATATCTTAGGTTTCTCTTAAACATTTTTGGTTCAACAGGGCTTTTTATTTTTTTTTTGGAATCTTATCCCAGTTAAACAGAAAATTTGGGTTTTGCTACATATTTTTTATTTTATTTTGAATTTATTGATATTTCAAAATCACTTTTTTCGGAAAATTGATTTTTTTGTTACTTATTGTTATGTATAGATATTTTATAATATTTAGTAGCTTGGTTAGCGTGGGTGTGAATAGAAAATGCACATAATCAGTCATATCTCAGGATTTCTTTGGCAAATTTCAATAATGCCAGGCTTTTTTTTTTGTTTTTTAATACAGATTACTCATAAAAAAAAATTTTGATACATTCATGCTTTGCTTTCTTGTAGAGGAAGCTTTGCTATAAACGAAATATTACATTTCCAAAAAACATGGTATCAACACGTTTTATGTAGTTTAGAACCATTAAAAACATTTTTGGAAAATTAACGTCTGTGGGTCGGTGTGTGTGTGTGTTTGTGTGTGTGTATTGATATCTGTGTGCGGGTAAGTATATGTATGAAAACAGTTGTATATTGAGATTCCTTCGACCGATTTTGATCCTACCTAGCTATTTTTTATTGTTTTTAGATTTCTATCAATGCTAAAAAAGAAATTTGGGTTTTGCTGTATGTACTTTTAATTATTCTGATTTTATCGATTTTGTAGATTGATTTTTTCGAAAAAGTTGATTCTTAAGCTATTCATTGTTACTTTAGGAAATTTCACGTTGGTGTAGATAGGGCAAGTATATAAATAGTCGTATGTCAGATTCATTTTAGCCTATTTTATTTATGCTAAAATTATTTGTTGTTTTAGAGCAAATTATTCTAGAAAAAAAAATTTTGGCTTATTATTTTTTTTTTTTACTATTTTTTTATTATTTTCGAAACTTGTTTTTTTTTCGAAAAACTAGATTTCACAGATATATTGATGTTTTTGGATACTTTACAATAGTAATTCTAAAAGATCATCTAATAATATACGAAAAAACGTATCAAGATGGAATCAAAAATATTCAGTAGCTGGGTGTGCGTGAGTGTAAATGGTGAATGTATAAAATCAGTCATATCTTAGTATTTTTTTAACAGATAGGATATTTGACGATGGATATTTTGCAAGTTTTTTTGTTGTTCGATACATATCATTGCTGAAAAAAAGATTCAACTTTATCGAACTGTTTTTTATTTATTAAGATTTTATCTATTTCAGAAAATTGATTTCCTTTTTATTCATTTTTTCGCATTGTTTTAGAATATTTTGTGGTACAAAATCTCGAAGATCATAAAATTTTTAACTTATTTTATTGTGATGATCGATTTTTAAAAATCAATTTTTTCGAAATGTGAATTTTATGCATGTAAACATTTTTTCAGAATATTTTGTTGTAAAAGATACTGAAGATAAAATTTCTCAAATCATGACGATTTTAATTCAGCAAAAAAAAGTGTATAAGTGTTTCTGAAAAAAAATGACGAGAACTCTGCATCAGCCCGTAAAGACATCATTGCCTGAAAAAAATTTCAATTTTATCGATTTTTCTTCCTCGTAAAGGAAGCTTTGCTGTAGACAAAAAAGCACAATTCAAAAAAAACATGTTATAAATACGATTTAGGAAGTGAAGAATCAAGATACATCAATTTTGAAAAATGTCTGTGTGTGTGTGTGTGGGTGTATGTGTGTGTGTATGTTTATGTATATGTATGTAATCAGTTGCATTTCAGGATTCCGTCAACCGATTTAGATCCAACAGTACTTTTTTTTGTTTTTGGTTTCACATCGCCGCTGAAAAAAAATTGTGTTTTGCTGTATGCACTTTTTTTATTTTGATTTTATAGATTTTTTAAAATTTATTCTTTTGGAAAAGTAGATAATAAAGCTATTTATTTTTCTTTCCGATATTTTACAATAAAAAATCTGAAAGATCATTATATTCTACATAAAAAAAAGTATCTAATTAAGACTAAAATAATTGAGTAGCTAAACATGCGTAGGTGTTAATAGGGATTGTATATAACAAGTCATGTCTCAAGATTTCTTTGGCCGCAATCAATATTTCCGGGATATTTTTATTTTTGGATACAAATTACTTTTCGAAATAAAATTTGAATAAATTCATTTAATTTTTTCATTTTGATTTTTATTATTTTGAAAACTCGATTTTTCCCCAAAAATAGATTTCACAGATATTTCTATCGTTGTTTTGGGATAATTTACGATATAAATTCGAGAAAATGAATCAATTAAATACAGAAAAACGTATCACGATAGAATCAGAAATATTTAGTAGCTGGGTGTGCGTGAGTGTAAATGGGGAGTGTATGTAATCAGTCATATCTCAGTATTTCTTGGACAGATTGGATTTTTTACAAGAGATCTTGTTCAACTTTTTTGGATTTTGGATACATATCATTGCTAAAAAAAAATTTCCATTGTATCGATTTTGCTTCCTCGCAGAGGAAGCTTTGCAATAGACCAAAAATCACGTTTCAAAAAAACATGTTATGAATACGTTTTAGGAAGTTAGGGATCAAAACATATCGTTTTTGGATGATGTCTCTGTATGTTTGTGTGTGTGTGTGTGTGTGTGTGTGTGTGTGTGTGTGTGTGTGTGTGGGTGTGTAGGTAGGTGGGTAGGTGTGTATGTGTGTATTTGTATGTATGTAATCAGTTGCATCTCAGGATTCCCTCAACCGTATTTGATCAAAGAGCGCTCTTTTTTTTTTGTTTTTGTATTCTCATCACCGCTGAAAAAAGATTTGGGTTTTACAGTATATTTTTTTTATTTCGATTTTATTGAGTTTCTACAATTGATTTCTTTTTAAAAGTTGATTTTTCAGCTGTTTATTGATATTTCAGGACATTTTTCGATAAAAATTTTGAAAGATCTTCAAATTTTACACAAAAAATGTATTTAGTTAAAATTACAAAAATTTAGTAGCTGGGTGTTTGTTCGTGTAAATAGGGAATGTGTATAACCAGTCATATCTCAAGATTTCTTTGGCCGATTCTGATCCAACTCG
This sequence comes from Copidosoma aretas, assembly GCA_030522625.1. Classification (NCBI taxonomy): domain Eukaryota; kingdom Metazoa; phylum Arthropoda; class Insecta; order Hymenoptera; family Encyrtidae; genus Copidosoma; species Copidosoma aretas. The sequence goes on from JAPYYV010004253.1 coordinate 15,492, forward strand.
GATTTTTTTTTTTTTTTGGATTCCTTTCAACGCTGAAAAAAATTTAAGTTCTGCTACATATGTATTTATTTTTTCGATTTAATTGCTTTTTCATAATTGGTTTTTTTTCAAAATTGATTTTTAAGCCATTTATTGTAAATTGAGTATATCTTAAGATAAAAATTCGAAAAGATCATTGAATTTAACGCAGAAATAAACATTAAGGTAAAAAGAACATAATTTGGTGGATGGATGTCCGTGGGTGTAAATAGATCAATCATATAATTAGTCATATCTCAGGATTACGTTAAAGGCCTATTTTATTGATGCCAAGTTTTTTTTTATTTTGGATACAAATTAAATATCGAAAGAAAAAGTTCAATACATTAATTTTTTTAAATTACAATTTTCATCATTTTCAAATCTCGACTTTATCAAAAAAATAGATTTCACAGATATTAATCGTTCTTTTAGAATATTATACGATAAAAATTCTAAAAGAATATTTAATTGTATGCAAAAAAATATTTTAAGATGGAATTAATAATATTTAGTAGCTGAGTTTGCGTGATCGTAAGTAGGAACTGTATGTAATCAGGTACATTTCAGTATTTCTTTGACAGATAGGATATCATGCGATGGATATTATGCAAAGTTTTTGTTTTTGGATAGCTTTTATTGCTAAATTAAAATTTCAATTTCATCGATTCGTATTCCATTTATTTTGATCTAATCGATTTCAGAAAATCATTTTTCTCCGTACTGATTTGTTTGCGTTGTTTCAGAATATTTTGTGGCAAAAAATCTTAAAGAAGATAAAATTTTCGAACAATTTTATTTCGATTTTATCGATTTTAATCGTCTTAACGTTTTTCTGACTTGTGAAGATGTACTGGGAACTGATTCCAAGTCCAATTTTGTTTTTAAAGCAAAGCTGCTCATGCTGCGTTGTGCACTTCTCGGTATGGGAAGCAAAATGAACGTTTCTTATCTACAGTAACGGTAGCAAAAGAGATATTTCCATCAAAATTGTAAATAAAAAGAAAAAAAGTGTTACCACCAAGAATTGACCTGGCTCTCTCTAGGTTAGGGGACAAAATCGTATTCAACATGCTACAATCGCATAAGGTCTACGGTCAACTAGTTGGGTACATAACGTGCAACTGTCTGGAACATTATTTATAAACTTTGACTATTACAACTGATTTATTTATCAATAATTATTATATACAAAAATTTGCACAAAAAATCTTCATTATTTTAGAAAAGCTATTTATCATTAAGTGGGCGAATAAATTTAAAGTAGTTTGAAATTTATTTTATGATATTTGCGGCTTGCCCAAAAAATTTGAAATTACTGTTGTTATAGATTTGTGATAGATTATTAAAAATTTTATTTTACTGACGATTTGAAAATAAATTTGTTTGGATTGAGCTTATATTTATAGTATAACTTTTCTTTTGCAGTCGTTCTTAAATCATATAAATTTATAGGGAATAAATATTTTTAATACTCAGTATTATTTACCTTTGTTAATATCCATAATTATATCCAACTTTTAAATTAAATAACAGGTGTTAAAGGAAATATTATGAAATTTCGAGAAAGTTTGAAAAGTTAAGAACAACCTCACTGTAAAGATATACTACAGCATAGAAACTACTATGAATATTAGGATATTCAAAAAACGGCCCCTACTGATGATTTAAAATTTCGATATTTAAATCCTAAAGACATAGAATAAAACATATGATCTTTTTAAATAACATATTAAGCGGTTTATCTAAATCGACAACAGTTTTTTTTTCCAACAAGGCACAACTAAGTCTCCTCATCGACTGGTGACGTTATACTATCCATGCTAAAGGGTCCAGCTTTGAACCTTTATACCTGAAAAACGGTACGTGAATTCCTTATCAAATTAAAACAGCCTATTAATAGCAGTGTAAGAAATTAATACACGAAGCTTAAGAAGTTTTTACAGTTAGTGAATATCATAAAGAACACCCTTAATTTTAATAGTATTGTATGTACTCATGACGCTTATTATTTCAGAATTTTAAAAACAATAATCTTTAACTTGCTATTCAATTATTATCACTAAATTGCTAAATTGATACGTCCACTATATCGAGACTTCCACATTCTTTTAGTCATCTTTGTACACGCTTATCACCATTAAGATCTTAAAATTGTAACAAAGGTCATTATAATAGTTTTATGTAGTATTTATTATGATCAAGGTGTACGCTAAGCAGAGTGCGTTGTTATTTGTTATTCATCTTTCCGATGAAATGTACGTATTATGCGACACTGTATGAGTCAGATTAAATTAGTATATCATACATGCTTATTACTGCTCTCTATGAGTGTGTTCACAGTGGTGCTTTAAGTATAAAACTTGTTGACACATTGTGCTTGTGCTCACACTATCATAGGAGTACTCATTTCTTAGGGTTTTTTTTAATGTTATGTCAGTTAAGCGTGTTAACGACAATATACGCGTAATGCTAGAATGATGCGTATGAAATAATACGGAAGGTATTATAAAGATTATAAGTGGAACAACTATTGAAATACACAACATTATATTCGTAGCCCAATTAAAGCAAGCCGTATTCTTATTTAATTGGCCTATTTTGCTTGTATTGAAGTAGAGGCAAAAAATTAGAAAATATATTAAGTTATACACGGTGTTAATATGTATCCAAACATGGATTTGATGAAGTCTTCAAAGTCTTCATACAGTTATGTATATTTTACGTGAAAACATTGTAGTCGTTTGTAGAAAAAAAATTTTTTGTCTTATTTCTACATTTTTGATGACTTAAATGAGAAAATTTTGTTAAAATACGAAAAGAGAAAGTTTTTCGGTGATAAAATTATCTGTGATCATAAAAAGTAACTCGACCAAAGCTGACAATCAATTATTTATGTTTTGGTGAAAAAATATTATTTTGATGAGAAGTGTTACCCACTTATTTCGCAACACGTTTTCGGTACTGCTCGTGAATTTTTTTGTCATTACTTTTCACGTTGAGCCATAAAATAAAGCGTGACATAATTAAAAAAATACAATTTGACTTTATGAATCAGACTGTCCAACACACTTAATCCTAAACTAACATTTTTAATTGAAATGTACAGCTTTGACACTTCTTCTAGTCATGCATTAGCGATTATAGATGATGGTATATCAAATCATATATATCTATCGAGATAGAAGAGAAAAGAGCGATAATGTTTACATATGTATGACTGAAAATATTGATCTCCATATGAAATTATTTTGTTTTCACCAGACATGCTATTCGCTCGGTGTTTCATGCTTTCGCCTCCTACTCTCATAAGCATTAAACAAGTCCTTATTTTTTACTATTCTTTGGTGTTTCTCAAATATACTCTATATGTATCAAGGACAATCAAACAGAATATTTTATTGTACAAACATTAGTAAGGTTACTGAATCCTTTCACGCGAAACGAGTTGCAGACGGAGACATTGGTTAGAATATACGCGATATCACCGATTGTTACGTTTTGCAGCTTATTTTGTGCATATGTCTGACCACCAATCGGAGACCTAAGAACGATTGTACGCTATTGTGTATTTATATGAGCATAAGAACACAACTTCGGCGAGTATATCAGTATACAACGAGAGTCTCTTGCTAATTTCACATATATACAGATATTGTCGCCCGTAATATTTCCTTATGCTCCCAAAAGCGTACAGTCGCCTTGGAATAGTATTGGTTGACATTACATATATATATATGAAAGAGCGGGACCCCATTAGCACCCCAAGTTTATTAATTAACTATGACGAAACTATTTGCAATACAAGCGATAAAAAGAATCAAATTTCAAAAATTAATGACTAAACAATACAAAACAATGCAATGAAAATTCTTCAAAAGATATTGAAATAAAATTATTATGTAATAAGAGAAAATTTAACTTTTCCTTTAAGCTGCGTCTTCATTCGGTTTAAACGTTCTTTTAAAACCAGACTAAACAAATTATTTTTAAAAATATTTATTTGTATTATTTATTATTATTTATTGGATAGCTTGTATCAGAAGTATCCGCTCCGAGAAAGACCGCAGCGCCCCCATGTACAGGTACCCTCCATTTTACAAGCAAACGTGTTTAAGTGACAAGTGGCGCCAGCCCTCCCCTCCATTCTTATCCTCGAAGCAAATATGTGTACAAGCATTAATTGTCTTATCGTTTCTAGTTTTCTTGTTTAATTTAGTTATTTTATCTTGAAACGTTGGTCTTGGTGTTACAAATTTTCTACCAGTACTTTAAATCAATTTAACATCTACACTTTGTAGGGCTAGTTTCAGCTACTCATCTGTCTACGTATACGTTTTCACCTTGTTGATATGTCCAACTATTGTTGCTTAACGCAGTT
>JAPYYV010004254.1:0-18956 GCA_030522625.1 Copidosoma aretas
AAAATGATGAGGTTCTATGATATAAACTGATTTTTACATTTTTTTCGGACTTTACGGACAATTACAGTCATACAATCAGCCGCCATTTTTTATTTTTGGGAAGAGCCACTCACAATCGTAGACTACAGGCTTTAAGCTACAAAACAGTATCTAAATAATTTTTTAGATGCTTCCATTTTTGGACAGCGGGGCGGGGTAAATAATTAAAAGAATGCCCCGTATATATATGTATATTTTTTAATATCAATGTTGTAAGACACACATCTATATAAGTGTACATTGTATGAAAATGTTTTTGATAAAATAATTTAAATAAAGTGAATTGACTTATTATTTAACCTCTTTGGTGAAATAAAAAATTTTTTCTATTAAGTATTAAAATCTTTTAAACAATTTTAGTTCAAAATAAAATGAAAAGGATAGAGAAAGCCCTATTCTACGCCTGCACCTGTTAGGAATAAACATTACACTTCTTTTACCAAATTCTACTTCCTTGTTTTATTTTATTTATTTTTGTATCTATTGATCAACACATAAATACATATTTTGGAGAGAGTTTTGAAGATTATCGACTATATTATCTCCTTTATCTTCTTTTCCTTGCTTTCGCCGATCATGTTGAATCATTTCATGCTTTTTTGCATTCACGTTCTTTGCAGCACACATAGCAATCTAACACAGAGGATGATTGAAACACATCACAGAGCTGTCTTTTGAAATTTTTCTGATAAAGGGGCAACCATTTTCATCAAGATTACCAATGCTATTTAAGAAAAAAAAAATTGTACCAATTATTAATAACATTTTTTACTTTTACAATTTACAACTAACCACTGATCGGGCAAAATTTTTCCTATCTCCTTTCTTTTCAATCCCTTGACACATATCCAACTTGCATCTTTTAATACAGCTTGCAGTCAATGGGTATGCTTCTTATACGGAGTCCCACGAGAACTCCAAGCAATCCCATGGTAATTTTCCTTATATCAATCATTCAGACAACATTTATCCATACTTGAAAATCCACTTACATGTTTTTTGGAAGGATAGCCTATAGGCTAAGTATCCTCTTTCTTAAAGGCAATTATGGCAAGCTCCTTGCCGAGGAAGTCCTTCGATGACCTTAGGAAACCTTGGAAATTAGCGACGTAGGTCATAGTCATCTTCTAGTACTGCACTAAAGAGTTTATCACCCTAGAATGCTTCGAAACAGTCTGATACTTTTGCTACACTGACGCTTATAATTAACCCTTGCTCGATAGTAGGAGTATGCAGTTGTGTGCGCAACTGCCAGATGTGCTAGCAACAGTAGTGGGGTTTTGTGTCGACGGCGGCTATATAGTCATGGAAGGGTTGATTGAACATAAAAGGAGCAACAGCCGCTCGAAAAAGTAAGTCAAGACATCGCGCAAGCTAGCGAGCAGTCTTCTGTATACACCAGGAGGTGAACTATCCAGAGGGTCTATCCAAAAGCTATCTCCAAGGAGCGTTCGAGAGGTATACATATTACCCGCTCATTACAAAAGACGTTTAGGTATTAACAATAACTATAACGCAATTCTTAAATTGATAAGGAATAGTTTTTCGAATATTTATCAATATAAATAATTGACAAAAAACTAATGAAGACGATGTTATGATGTTAATAAATTATTCAGAACAAGCAGAAGTGACAGGTGCGTTGAACGTAGAGACACCAAGACCTATACACCTTTCTATGTCAGATGATAAAATCATTACGAATGACGCATCATCAGAGCCAGAAATCAAAATTAAATATAAAATCGTTAGTATCGATAATAGATTAATGCTATTCAACTATCTTTACAAGGGAAGTAAGAATATGAAAACCTTTCATTTTTAATATGTGAGTAATAATATAGATATTGTTCTTTAATAAATCATTAAAGATTTTTGTAAAAAAACGGAGAAAAAAGAAACATCAACTATTTAATTGAAATCTTATAATGATGATAATGATGATGATGATGATGATGATGATGATGATGATGATGATGATGATGATGATGATGATGATGATGATGATGATGATGATGATGAGATGATGATGATGATGATGATGATGATGATGATGATGATGATGATGATGATGATAATGATGATGATAAGGAGGAGGAGAAGGAGGCAAATAAAGAACATGATGAAGATGGCAGACGGAAGAAAAAAGAATCAGATGCTGATGATGATGATGATGATGAGCTCTTATTAAGAAAGAAACCGAAATTTTCTAATTATCAAAAAGAAATAGAAGACGCAAGAATATATGCATAAATATTTTTAATGCATTGTATTTGATATTATAATATACAATTGAAACGAGGGAAGGAAGCGAAGCAAATATAAATCATGATTAAATCGTATACTATAACGTAGTACAAGTATTATGAGTGATATATAATGTATGTTTTTACTGATGAGAGCGAAGGTTGGGGTTCTCATCCCTTCTCCTAAAAAAAATTTTTTTGTCTTAAATTAAAATTTTGTTTTCAGTATGTCATCATAAAACTGCTAACACTTACACTGAAACTGAGAAAGAAACTAAAATGATCATAAATTCGAAGCTATCTCTCACTGCATATATACAATATTTCCAGAATATTACAAAGCTAGCAGATCATGCGCTACAGTATACAAATAGATTTTTAATTTACGAGATTAATGTAAAAAGATGATTAGATCTCACTATTCTTGCAACCAATAGGGTCCGTAAAATTTTAACCTCACTAGTTTTAAGTACTGCAGAAAATATTATGTGTCATGCAATCATGGCAAAGTTATTACATGGTAAAACCGTATATTCGACATTGTTTTACTAGGTGGGTGAAGAGCTGCAACAAGATGTAAAGATACAACTACATCAAGAGAATAAGGTAAAATGGAATAATATGACATCAGCTTTCAAAAGTCGAACAAAAACAGGTAATATATCGAAAAACAGTTATCGAGATATTGATACGTTTATGAATGATGCTAAAAGTGTATTTAAATCAAATTGATCCGCTGTTCTTCAAGAGTATATTACTATGAAAGTTGATGGTGAACTCAATGCTGATTATATAATTTATAAAAATGCTAAGCAGATTTCCGAAGATAAGTATTTCATCACAAAATTGTCTTTAATAATATGTCTAAAAACTAGAAAGTTTTTCTTTTAAAATAACATTTATCGGTCAATTAAACACAAGATGAAAGTATTGAAGGAGAGAGAATCAGGTTGGAGTCTATCAGAAATAGTAGGTATCATAATCAACATCAATAAATATAGCCCTATAAAGAGAAACTTATACGTCAACTTACCTCATTAAATAGAAAAAAAAGGCTTCTGTTAATTTACAGAACAATGACGATAAATGTTTAAGGTGAGTTATATAGTCTGCATATCACCCCACGTATATCGTGATCCTTAATACAAGAAATTTGATCAAGAATTCACCTTTGATAGAGTTGATTCCCCGATATCTATCAAACAAATACTGAAATTCATGGAACAAAATGATACCCTAATCAATTTATGTATTCTGAAGAGATATGATTATAAGTATAATATATGTCCATGTCATTTGACTTGCTTAAAAAAGATAAACATACAAATTCACTTCTTACACAAGATTATCATGTTGATGAAAAGGACAAAGACGCTGTTTGGATCCAACACGCACCTAAAATTATCCAAATTGCGAGCCGCAAGATCTGCGCATTGCATCATGGCGCCATCATATGCAGAAACAAAAGAATACGAGCCGGGAAAGAGAGAGAGAGAGGCTTTAGAGCGAGGTAAGTCAGTCGTTTTCGAGCCCGTCAAGCGTTGTCACACAAAACGTATCGCAGAGCAATGCTGTTTTTAAACTTTTAAAGTTAAGCGGGTCGCCAACCGAATAAGCTTATACGGAGAATCTAGCTGATGCGTGGTATTTACAGAGCCTTTGTGGTGCCGAGGCTAGCTAAAAGCAAGGTGACTGGGCTTGACCCTTTAAATTTTGTTGGCCAATCTTCGATGGAACCTGTTCTTTTCGAAGTGTACGCTTCCGTGTTATGCTGAGGCTGTCCGAGACGTCGGAACTCGGAGGCATTTCACCTGTTTACTGCTGGCCGCAATCCTAACCGTTAGCCCCCGTGATACGCTGAGGCTGCTGATTACGTGGGGCACGAATTAACTAAGTCAACTATATTGTATTGTAACCATGTTCTCTCTGTATTAGGCGGAGACTGTTTCCGCCACCGAGACACGGAAATTGAGAAAAATGTTGTCGTCGAACCGTCTTGACATGATGAGCCCGCCATTTTTAGGAGTTTGCGTAAATGTACGTTTGTGCCCTCTATCCAGCTCAGTTGATGATCATTATTTATGTAAGTAAAACGCCTTACCCAGATTAGTAGTGAATGCACTCACCTAGGGCCAGTTTGTTGTATTTAAATACCAATTTATTTATGTTCAATAAAATGATATATATATATATATATTCGTTACTGTAATTACTCCAGCCATCTACTACGCCTGTTAAAAAGAACAAATTTCCATATCGATCGTTACCTGCGCTCGCAATCCATTAGAATAAAATTAAGGTGCCACAGAGGAGGAAGTGTATAGTTGGAGTTAGCAACTGCAACCTATAAGGTTAATGTTTGAATGATTTAGTAGCGTACAGATAGTATTAGTGAAGATCCGTTTTGTATTGATAGTTTTAAAATAAGTTTATTGGCATAAGACATAGGTTATACAGCCATCATGCTGATGTAGATAATTGTGCAAGTGGGTCCACCGCACGTGCGCTGTCAGTAGATTGCTTACAGCATTACTCTAAGATAGATTCAGAATATATGGCGCTATAGAGTGATGTTTTAACTTGCATGGGTATACCTGTTGCGTCTTAACGCTTGAATTTCTGCCCAGCTCCGGTTTGCTAAAATAAGTCTGATTTGTGTTTATATCGTCGCGTTGCCGTTTATTTAATTAAAGTGCCTTATTGCGCTGCACAATAATCGTATTGCAGAAATTAAAGAAAAAGGGGCTTGAGTAAGGGCTAGAGAGTTGGATACGATGAATAAAAATATAGTACAGTAGAGATTGGACTTGTTCAACTCTGTTTTGGTAAAGACACGCAAGACTTACGTAGAGATAATCTCTTGCGACGAATTCGAATCAGAGGCCTACGTGGCTGACATGGTGTTTATGCGTATGCAAGGTGTATACGAAACTACAGTCGACCATTTACTAACTTGTTGACGAAGTATGAAGCAAAATCGTAAAAGACCCTTGCGGCTAACCGCAGTAACACTTCGTTTGATCACGACCTACGCCCCGCCAAACTACCTAAGCTCGATTTGCCAACTTTTCTGGACAGTATGGGGATTAAAGTAGTTTCTTTGATCTTTTTACTGTACTTGTACATGACGCACCATGTCTGTCGTATGTCACGCAACTTTAATACTTAAAATCCGGTCTTGTCGGTCAGGCCGCTGAGTTGATTAAGGACAGAACAACAACCAGTGCGAATCACGCCTTAACTTGGCAGGCGCTAAAAGCTCGTTTTATAAGCCACATGTCATCGTAAGCAATCACTTAGAGGCCTTGTTGAACCTCCGTCAACTTAAATTTCAATCTGCCGTAGAATTAAGGTCCTTAGTCTCATAGTGTAGCTCGCGCCTTAACCAATCTACAATTACCCGTTATTCATTGAGATATTTGGTTTGTTCATATCTTAAGTGCACGGCTGGATCTATATACTAGAAAATTGTGGGAATCCAAATTAAGTAATCGTGATCAGGAGCCAGTAGTACATACAAGGCCAGAGGGTGAGGAGGATAGCATTTTTCGCCATTTCCCTAAATTTAGCGAATTTTCTGGGTTTTTGCAGAAACGTGCACAAACATTAAGCATGTAAGGGGAAAATAGAGGTAAGAATAAGTCAATATAAATGGACACACCATTCTTAAGCTCACGCAAAAGATTTTATGTAACACCAGGTGACGCTTCTAAATTTCTAAATTAACGCTTTATATCATGCCCTGAACAGCATGCCATCTTAAAATGTCCTAGCTTCCCAGAAAAGATGCCTACCGACCAATTTAAGGTAATTAAAGCGGTGCGCCTCTGATTTAACTGTTTGGGTTCACATCAAGTTCGATCATGCGAATCAAATTGTAGATGCAAAACTTGCGTGCAAAAACATCATAGTTTGTTACACGTTTTGACTACATCTCCCGGATGAGGGCCAAAACAAGCTACAGCAGTCAGTCGCTCATCCTGAGAGGCCTGTTTAGTCAGCAATAGTTCAAGCCATTACGGCCAATACTTCCCTCACAACGCGACCGGTTATTTTAAATACCGCTCGAGTCGAATTAGTTAGTGCGCAAGGAACCCGCACGTGTGTTGGCACTCTCTTGGATCAAGGCTCCCAAGCAACCTTTATATCCGAATCTTTTATTTATTTGTAAGGACTAAAACAACAAAGGGCTAAGTTAACTCTATCAGATCTTGGTGACTGCAAGGCTGGAGTTGCGTTGTCGTCAACTAGAGTCACTTTGAGTTCATTGACACATCCCGATTTTTCTCTTCAACTTAGCGCTCTGATCCTACGGTGCCTTACCGCCGAATCATCACTTCATAACCTCATGAAGCTCAAGTTAAATCAATTTGACAGCTTATCTCTAGCTGATCCACGAGTCTGCAAGCTTTATTGGATAGACCTTATGCTAGGAGCCGACGTTTATAGACAACTACTTCGATCTGATATCCGACGCTCTCCGCCAATGCTTTTCGTCACTCAAAACACCACTCTAGGATGGATCATTTCGGGTTCAGCCCTAAATAATGTGCCAAGGTGGGCGGAGGCTCAGTCCCAAAATTCTTTGACCATATTGCATTGCCTCACAAACCAAGAGTTAGATCAATCTTTAAAAGTGTCTTGGGATCTTGAAGAGATCGTGCTACCTGTTAAAAACGTAAGGCCGGAGGGTAAAGCGTGTTAAAATTTTTTTGTTGATACCAACAAACGAGATAATACTGGTCAATTCATAGTTAAATTTCCGATTTAATCAGAACTTCCTAAGGCGGTGGAGAAGACACGTAATATGGCAAAAACGCGCTTGCGCATTTACATCGCGTGTGACGATAAACTTGCTACCACCTACCGCGAATTTATGCAAACCTTCAAGAGTTTAGGGCAGATAAATTCTGTTATTCAATTGGAAATCGAGCACTCCAAAGCGTGGTATATACCGCCTCACCCAGTCATACAGTCATCAATGGAAAGATGAAAGTTGCGCGCTATTTTTGACGCATCTCGTAAAACTCGCGATCAATCGTGCTTAACCGATGTATTAATGTCTGGAATCCCACTGTAAGGTGATTTTGTTTTTATTTTAACAAACTGGCGCTGTTATTGACATTATTTCACAGCTGCACAGCTGACATGGTCAAAATGTTCAGGCGAATAGGCGTCGACCCTTGCGATCAGGATGTTAAAAGAATAGTTTGGTCTTTATCCCCTGATAAAGAACTAATTGACTACAGAATAGACAATGTAATTTATTGTACTACGGATGCACCGTTTTTAGCAATCCGCACTCTTATAGAGTTAGAAAAGGTCGAAAAGGACCGATTTCCGCTCGGTGCGCGTTGTTTGCTGAATAATGCCTATGTAGATGACATTTTTACTAGCACAAATGTTTTGCCACTAGCACAACGTAAGCGATCCGAGCTGATTGAAATCCGTAAGACAGCTGGAATTGAGTTGGACAAATGGGCTTCCAGTGATGTGAGTCTTCTCCCTAACAGTATACAACTAAATAAGGTAACAGAACTAAAGCAACTTCAACGCGATAAAACTCTCGGTGTGTTGTGGAACCCAAGTTCTAAAAAGTTCACGTATTGCAATCTTAATATTGATAATTCGACTTAACTAGTAACAAAGCGAGGGATTTATCTAGCATTTCTTGATTATTTGATCCCCTTGGGTGGGTCGCTCCCATCACTATCACAGCTAAGATTTTAATGCAAGACCTTTGAATATTTATTCGTGATTAGGACACCCCTTTACCAGCCGATGTTTACCGTCGATGGGCTAGTTTCTGTTAATCTCTGTTGGCTCTGCCAACTCTGTCGATGGATCATTTGTTGGGTTAAGCCCTAGATTTAGAATATCCAATCCATGCATCTTCCGACGTGCCTTAGCGAGCATATGCGATAGCGGTATATTTCTGCGTTCGACTGGGGGATAACGAGTTTAAGGTCTCGCCCTTTCGGGTAAATCTAAGGTCACACCGGTATAGACCGTGAGCATCCCTTGACTTGAACTGTGTGGAGCCGTGTTAGCTGTAAAACTAGTACGTTATTTGAAAGGTTTGGAGGTTTACGCTAATGCACCTGTATATTTGTGGTCCGATAGTCAGATTCTGCTTAACTGGTTGGCCAATCACTAATGTCATTGGAAGACGTTCGTGGCAAATTAAGTCTCCTACATCCGAACTGAACTTTCTTCTGCACGCTGGGGGCGTGTTCCTACTAACGAAAATCTCGCTGATCTTGCCGCTCACGGAGTGGGACCATCCGAGTTAAGAGAATGGGCTCTGTAATGGCACGGTCCAGCTTGATTGTCTCGATCTGTAGAGCAATGGCCACAACCTCCCAGCAAGGTTAAGGTTACTTATGTACGTGCCATCTTAGAAGAACCAAATTTAATTACGTGATTATATGTTTGGCACAGTCATATGCATTTGCTAAAGAAATAAAATTATTGAACATAACAAGCCACTGCCACCACGTCACCCTTTATTAAAACTTAACCCGGTCTTATCTAATGATGATGGCCTGTTACGAGTTGGGGGGCGTCTCCTATTGTCGCACTTAATTTTCGATCAAAAACACCCTCCGATTTTATCACGTGATTCCGCACCTGCAAGTCAATTTTACACTTTGTTCACTGCGCCATGTTACACGGTGGACCCACTTTAACCTCGAATTTTGTATTGCAACATTATCGGATAGTTGGTAGGAAGAATTTAGTTAAAACTTTAATACCTAAGTGTGTACGATGTCAACAGACTAAGCCTCACTTTGCACACCAAATAATGGGTGACTCACTAGCCTCACATATGACTTCGGCACTTTTATTTTCTACAACCGGCTTGGATTATGCTGGTCCTATACTAGTCAGAATGTCGAGAGGTCGTGGAATGCAGGCCTCTAGAGCTACATCGTACTTTTTGTGTGTTTTTTTACGCGAGCGACTCACTCGAAACTCGTGAGCGACTTAACTTCAGAGATGTTTATCGAAGATTATCGGAGATTTTTAAGGCGTAGATAGGGGTGCCGTTTGATGTATAGTGACAACACAACGACGATTAGAGGAACCGACAAGCCATTACAAGCCAGGTTTTCCGCAGGTCCGACTTTCTATAAGGACACTGCTGAGGTCCTCGCCAATGATTAAACTTAATGGCACTTTATACCACCTAACACTCCGCATTATAAAGGTCTTTGGAAATCAGAGGCCAAGTCCGTTAAGCATCATCTACGAAGAGCCATGGGAGAACCCATTTTAACTTTTGAAGAAGTCTCTACGGTCTTAACGGAGAATGAAGCCTGTCGTAACTCTCGATCGCTTGGTCCGATGTCCTTTGAGCCACACGACCTGGACGCCTTAACTCCGTATAAGTTTCTTATCGAATCTGCATCAAGACATATCCCAGAAGAACAATCCCCAGCCATACACATTAATCGATTGAACAGACTCCAACTGGTCCAACGTATCAAGATTCAGTACTGAAAAAAGTGGTCCCACGAATATATGCAGCACGTACAAGAAAGGAGCCAGTGGCTTTACAACTCTGTCAATTTCAACGTTAGGCAACTAGTTGTTCTAAATGATAACCGTTACACTTTCTATAAGTGGCCCTTAGGGAGGATCACTGAAGTCTACCCAGGTGTAGATGGGATTGTTCGCGTCGGCCCAGTGGAGACGGCCAGTAGCATGTTTTGTCGCCATGTCACTTGCCTGTGCCCTCTAATAAAAGATTCAAAGGATGACTAGAAAGAAGCCACTCCTCTAGCTCTTGATCAGGAATAGGGTTAGTTCGTCCGACGGACAAAGGCAGGTGGAATGTTTGGATCGAATACGCACCAAAAATAATTCACATTGCATGGCGTGAGATCTGCGCGTAGCATCATGGTGCCATCGTCTGCAGCAGACTGGAGAATGAGCCGAGAGAGAGAGAGACTCTACAGCAGGATAAGTGAGTCGTTCTCGAGCCCGTCGAGCGTTGTCACAAAAAACGTATCATGGAGCAAAGCTGTTCTTGATATTTCAAAGTTAAGCGGGTCGCCACCCGAATAAACGCATACGGAGAACCTAGCTGATGCGTGGTATTTTCAAAGCCTATTTGGTGTCGAAGCTAGCTGAATGCGAGGTGACTGGGCTGGGCCCTTTTAAGTGTTCTTGACCGATCTTGGATGGAACCTGCCCTTTCCAAGATGTACGCTTCCGTGTTATGCTGAGGCTGTCTGAGACGTCGGAACACGGAGGCATTTCGCCTGTTTACTGCTGGCAACAATCCTAACCGTGAGTCCTCGTGTTACGGTGAGGCTGCCCATTACATGGGGCACGGGTCGACTAATTTAACCATATTGTATTTTAACTTTGTGCTCTCTGTATTAGGCGGAGACAGTTCGCGCCGCCGATACACGGATATTGAGAAGGACGTTGTCACAGAATCGTCTTGACAACGATGAGCCCGCCATTTCTAGGAGTTCACGCAAATTTACGTTTGGGCCTTCTATCCAGCTCAGTTTTTCATCATTGTTTATGTAAGTAAGGCGCCTTGCCCAGATTAGTAGTGAATGCATTCACCTAGGGCCAGTGTGTTGTATTTAAGTGTTAATATAATTACTTTCATTTAAATCATATATATGTATTTATATATATATCTATTCGTTTCTGTAATTACTCCAGCCATTTACTCCCCCTGTTAAGGAGAACAAATATTAATAGTTAAGGAGGCAAATAATAAATATCAATATTTGCCTGCACTCGCAGTCCATCAGAAAAAATTAGACACCTAAATAAGTCAGCGAGATGTTGTGATCAAGTTTCACTATGTATGCATGAAAACTTTATCAAGATTTATTAAAGAAAAAAAGGAAAAGATAAAATTATTTTAAAGATAGATGTTTAAGTTTTTTTATAAGTAAAGATTTTCCTAAATAGCATAATGATAGTTGCACACAGCTTAATAAAAGTAAGATGATATTACCCAAAAAAAACAAGCGATCTTAAATTAAAAAATTTCAATCATAAAGAAAAAGTACCTTACGTTATATATGCTGACTTTAAGTGCATCCTCATTCTTATAGAAAATGATATTTTAGCATTCCAACAACATCAAGCGTATAGTATGTCAAGTTCAGTTATGATGACTCTTTTCCGTATTATGGTAGCTACAGACGTAAAAACGAATCAGAAATGATCTCTAGCTAAATGGATTATACAAAAACTCTTTAATTTGGCATGTTAATTAGATGATCTATATCGAACACCAAGGCCGATGTATCTTACTCCTGATGAATGGGAAGATTTGAAGCATGCTAAAGCTTGTCATATTTGCGATAAAGATTTGTACTTTGGTGAAAAAAGGGTTTGAGACGATTGTCATTTTATGGGAAGGAAAGTAACTAAATTTTTTTTTTGTTCCATTTAAACCTTTTTTTATATAGTTTTAAATCATTTTAGGTTCAGAAGTGCTGTTCATAAAGCTTGTAATATAAATTTCCAGGATTCACAATTTATTCCAGTAATATTTCAGATTTTTTCTGGTGACGATTTATATTTTATTATTAAAGAGATTGCTACCCCATACAATATTATTGATAGAACCACAGTCATTGCAGAGCATGAGGAGAAGTACATATTATTTACGAATCATATACTTGGAAGTAATAATTATTTAGGGTTTATAGACTCTCTTAGTTTTATGGCTTCTTCTTTAGAAAAATTCGTATCATATCTAGAACATCTGCACATGACTAACAAGATTTTCTTTCAAGAGACTTATTCTGCAAATCAAATAAGATTATTGTCTAGAAAACAAGTATTTCCGTATTACTATGTTAGTTTATTTGGAAAACCTAAGCAAGAGTGGCTACCATGTAGAGATGACTTTTATAGCAAGCTGGCTGATAGCGATATTACAGATTTAGAATACAAACATGCACAAAATGTGTGGACTTTTTATACAATTAAAACACATGGTTAATATTCTGATTCATACCTAGTAACTGACGTTTTTGCCCTAACTAACGTCTTTGAAAATTTTCGCGCTGCATGCTCAGAAGCTCATGGATTAGACCCAGCTTACTAATATACCACTCCAGGACTAACTTGGCCAGCAGTGCTCAAGAATACTAAGATTGAACTCGAACTCTTAACACATATATGTTGCTATTTATTAAAAGAGGTATGAGGGATGAGATTAGTGAGTGCTGCAACAGATATGCTAAAGCAAGTAATAAATATATGACTTAAGGTTATGATTTGAATGAGAATGATGGATACATCTTGTACTATGATGCTGATAACCTTTATAAATAGGCGGTGACACAGTATTTACAATACGGTAAATTTTATTAAGTTAAAGATATAAACAAACAATTTTTTTTTGAAGTGTCAGATACTAGTGATACAGGATATGTAATAAAAGTTGGTTTAGATTATCCTTGGAGTATCCATTTTTAACATAATGATCTACTATTGTGTTCCAAGCACTTAGCACCACCTAATGCCAAGTATAGAAAAAAACGTATGACTACGCTATATGATAAAAAAACCATATGTCATTGATTGCAGAGCATTAAAACAAATTTTAAAGAATAAATTTATTTTAAGGTCAGTTCATCATGCGCTACAGTTCAAACAAAGTGATTGGTTAAAAATGTACGTGAATCATAACATTAAAAATAAAGATAAAAAGCTAAAAATAAGTTAAAAAAGTCGTTTTTTAAACTCATGGTTAATGCAGTTTACGGTGAGAATATGGAAAATTAATGAAAATGATAGGATTTTAAGCTTGTACACAAGTAAGAAGGAAGATTTAGTGCAAAAGCTCTCAGCGCCAAGCCAAACATTCATAGTCAAACGATTTTCACTAAAGATCTTGTCGCTATTCAAGTAAATTAAACTAAAATAACCATGCAAAAGCCAATGTATGCGAGGCTTGGTGTTTTAGATGTATTGAAAATGCTTATATATTAATTTTATTACTTATTCATAAAACAAAAATTTAAAAATAGATGTAAACTTTTCGAGACGGATACAGATCGTTTGATTTCCAAAATTTAAGATATGAACATACATTAACTTAGAACAGAAAACATGAAAAGGTTCGATGCATCACGTTATTCAGAAGATAATCTGTTTAAAATAGAGCGGAAAAATAATGAAATGATTGGATTAATGAAAGATAAACGTTGTGGTGAAATCACTACTAAATTTATTGGCTTTCGAAGCGAATTGTAGTGTATATGTTCCAATAATGATAAACCGATAAAAGAAGAAAAAAAAGTAAACACTATGGTCGTTAAGTCGAAAATTTGATTTAATGACTAGTTCTATTGTCTTTTCTTGAGACGATCTTGAGAACGGGAGACCTCTCTACAAGTGTTTGAGAATCCAGTAGGAGGTCTTGTTACGGTGGTAAGTATGAAATTTACTGTTCCATAATAACATTTCAACTATAACTAACCACAGTTATGATTTCAGAAAATGGATTTAACGGCACTCAATCGTATTGCTAACACCACCTTCTTGCCGACGAAGAGGATGTCCGAGCTATAGGTAAAGGTCAAATATTTAGTGACTGAGCTGAAGTGGGTCACAACAAAGTTTGGTCGTAAGATAGTGATAACGATCAATAATGAGCTTAAAATATTTCAACCTGATCGAGTATCAAAAATTCTCGTAGATAATGATACAATAATAATGAAATTGTGTAAAATGGCTAGTAAACGTCTTTTGTTCTTAGAATATTTCGGTGATGACACATTTCAATTCGCTTAATTATGTAAGATCTATAAGTATACTTGTATGTTAAATGCACCCAAATGTATAATATTAATAATAGGCTAATAGAGAAAAACATTAGGTGTCAATATGCTGGTTGAACGACTCAGATGAGGGCAGTGGACGGGACTCTTATCCCTTCTCTTTTAAATTAATCATTAAATATCAGATTTCTTAGCCCAACTAATATGATAACTATCAAATCCCTACCATCTAACAAGTATTTGATGACTGCGTCTTTCAATGGCTTTTTTAATGAGATATACATCGTAATATTTAGTTTTGAAGAGCTCTTGTTCATAGAAACCACCGGCAACAGTTTGGTCCTTAGAATCTTTCAAATAATAGGTTATAGTTCTTCTATTAGATATTTTATCAATTGTGAATATCTCTGTCGACCGATTCGGTATGTATCCTCCCTAAATGCTTGTTTTACTTTACTTAAACGTACGTTCTCATTCACTTGAAACGTTTACTTTTTTTCTTTTACATGTTTTTCATCATAAAAATGAAATTTTTCGAACTCTGCTTCGTTAGCTAAAGTAACGTCTTTTGGCTTCATTGCATTTGTTCGATGTTTTTTTATTATTATAGTATCTAATTAAATTATAATGTACATCAAACCATTTATAATTATCATTAAGGCTAAAGTTTAACCATATCTTTTTTTTTAGAGTACAATTACACCGTTTGCATATAAATTTTTTAAGATTACTGTAGGTTAAGTATACATGAATCTTATACTTTTTCGTAAGATCTTCGAAAGCTTTATCATAAAATTCTTTGCCTATGTTAGTATACGAATTCTTTGGTACACGACCTTGAAGAAATATAGATCTTATCGCAGCAGTAACGTCATCACCAGTGTTACGTTTACCTAGTGTAGCCCAAGAGAATTTTATAGATATATCTATTACAGCAAGCATGTATATATAACCTTTAATTTCGCGAGCATAAGGTATCATCTCCACAAGATCAGCTTGCCATGTTTTATCTTAGACTTAAATATCATACTTTCGACGGGAATAGTTACTTCGAGCTGGTTTGTGGAGCTCTGCTACTACAATTCCCTTCTTAGTATTCATCCTCATTTATACTTCATAACAATAGCTTTATACTTTAAATCAATATCTTTCGTCTAGTCTAATTATATTCAGGAGTAGTGTAAGAGGTCTGAGATAACACCTCTTTAATAATAGTTATATCCCGCTCCAAATTCAGTATTTTTTTAAGCGTTAAGACGCTCCAATATCTTATTCTTGGATCCATTTTTTCTGGACTGTCTATTATAACCTTCTTTAGCCCCTTAAAACTTACAAGATTCATCGTGACATTAGGCCTAATATCTGCAGCAACATTGCATAATCTTCTGATTTCTATATTATAATGTCCATCAGCGGTAATTTGATATCCGATACCAAGAGGACCTCGACTATCACCTTTAATCATACCCAACTTACGTCAAAACACATCAAGGCTTACTTTGATACTGACGCAAACGTGCATGTCAATCAGTATATACCCTTTTTCTCGTAACTTTTTCATGATTAATATTATCTCATTCTTATGACTTAGGGTTTCTGCTGATCTTACAGTGATAAGTAACTCAAGATCATCAACCAGCTCATTTGGACTATTTTAGTGCACATAATCCACATGCTTACTTATTGTATGAGTAGTTTTGAAGCGAGGTAACAGTGGTCCTTCTTTTTTGCTAGTGAGAATATTCAACATTGGAGCAATGGTTTATTAAATCTAATAATATTATGCTGTCTGATAGCTCCATTTTTGCTAAATCCTATTCTATGAGCACTGGAAGCATCCAAAAGCATATAATATTTTTCATAATCGTCCTGAGTTGTATGATATGTATCAGGATGTTTTTTTTACAAGTAGCTTCATTCATCCAATACTCGTCGGATGTTTCAATTCATTTAATTTGATTTGATTATTTTTAAAATATGTTGATAAATCTCCAAACTTGTACATTCCATCCTTTTTTCGAAGTCCATACATCAAATCTAATAAATCTCTCTGATTTTGATAAACTATTTGTAAATATGAGTTGTTCTCATCAATAAACATATTATCTTCAGATTTAATGGTAACAATCATATCATCATCATTATCATCCTTTTAAATGATAGCTGATTAGAAATTTTTAGCATCGTCATCATCACAATACTTCTATTTGTTTATTCTATTGTCGATACTATTTTTATATAGTTTATTTTAAAATGATTGTGAATCACTGAGTGGGATGTTGATTTTTTTACTTTCAGTAATAATTTTCTTAAGACATTCAGTGATTGGTCAAGAAATTTTACCGCTTACTTTTTTGCTCTTGTCTTTACCAAATTTCAGTAGTTTGTACAAATTTTTTTCGGCTTCTCTTGCCTTAACTAGTTGACTAAGAACACCTTTTTCTCGTTTATACATGTTGATGCTTTATCTTCTTACAGTAGACTAAATAAAGTGCGCCATGGGCATTTAGTATTCATGGCAAAATTGTCAAAGTCCTTTCTATATCGACCGTTATTCATCAGTCTATCTTTATTGATAACAACAAATCCATGTTCATCATCATTCCAATATCCCGTGCATAAATCCTTAAAGTTCTCATAGCGCATATCAGAGTTCACATGATCATCATATACATTTCTTAAATTAACCTTCTCTAGACAAAATAGAGCTTAAGGGTTAACGTTATCTCTTGCGAAGAGTTTGATATTTCTGCATATGGCTTACAGATAGAAACAGTCTACGTTTTTATGTCTCCCCATGCAGTAAAATCCTTTAACATCATCTTGTTTTTCACATGCTATATCATCGAAAGTGATGATGAAATTGTCGGTTTCGGTGCTTTTCCTGTTTTACAACCGTGTCAAAGTTTGGCACGTGCTATTTCACAGTTTGCTCTTTGAATGTTATGTCTGCTAAATACGGTGGCACTATAGAACTAACAGATTAACCATAAATATGATGCTTTTTTACTCTAACATCAATTTATGACTGCACATGCCTTGTAAAGAAAGAGAGGATCACAGGCTATAAATACAATGATTTTCTTTTCTATTCCTTAGTCATTATTCAACCTTTCATAAGTGACGATAATTATACACTATAAGCGGGGACGGGCAGGCTATCAGTATTGCGGTTCAGGTACTAAGCCTGTAAAATGTCTCGCTAGTGGTGACCCAGGCATAGATCCGTTAGCCAAAGCTTGTGAGGAGCCCGATATAGCTTATTCTTAGATTCAAAAAAATATTAAGGCTAGAAACTCAGCGGAAAAAGTTTTAGCTTAGAAGGCCTGGGGAACAGTAAAAGCTGGGGATTCGAATATTAGCGAAAAGGCAGCTGCTCTAGCGATATCAGATGCTGTAAAGCTTAAAATTAAATTTGGTATGGGTCTAAAGAGTATAAAAAAGAGACCGCATACTGCTTTAATTACAGTATTTAGAACTCGTTTGCGAAAAATAAATACTAAAAGTAAAGATCTACGCAATGTTATTGAGCCTGTTTTGAAAGGTGGGCGTAGCGCGGTTAAAAAAGCAGGTGGTAAAAAATTCTTTAAAGTGGCGCGTATTCTACGTCTACCTGCTAGAATAAGAGGTGCACTACCTCTAATACTCTCATTTGCTAGTTTGAGTGCAAATGGTTTACTAGAAAAAGAAGTAGCAGGAATAATAAAAAGTATCAATGCAGCTAAGGCTGCTAAGCAGCAGCTATAAGAGAGCCAGAGACATAAACAGACTATGAAGTCTATTGCCCTTGGAAAGGATCTTCATCTTAAACCATATAAGACTGGGTTAGGTGTCTATTTAAAGCCATATGCTGAAAAAATTAAAAAAAAAAAAAAACTTGATACTGTAAAACTTTCTGATAGAGCTTAAACTGACATTGATACTTAAGTATGCTAAAATATTAAAAAAATTTTGACTTTCGCGGTGTATGTATGCGAAACAATTCACCTGTGAGTGTACCGCGATATCGTGAAACTGCGATAGTAAATCTTGATGATAAAGATGGACCTGTATCTAATTGGGTAGCATATCACAGACGCAGCAAAGCTATAACTTACTTTGATAGCTTTGATAATCTGCAGCCACCTATAGATTTATTGTTGTATCTTGGCGTTGATGAGCTTAAGTATAATTATGAATGATATCAAAATTTAAATTCTTACAAATGCGGTCATTTATGTTTAAAATACTTATTACGAAGCTTGTCAAAAAGTATATAAAGTAGTGTTGTTCTTAAAAATCTATCATAAGCTCTTGAACAGTTGTGGAAAAAATCATATTCATACTGAGTCTGTCTGGTAACTCTTCTATATTGAAAGCTCAGTATTTTTCACCTATTGAACTATTAGAGAAAAATAACTACATTTTTGGCCTATTGGAACTTGTAACGTTTAATTTAATTCCAAATATTGATAAAAAGAATAATTCATTTTTAGTAGGATATAAAATAATGGTTTAACTAACTGGCAGCTACGAAATTCAAGATATTAAATCATTTTTAATCAACGTCTGAGGATATACTTACTAATTTAAAACCGAATAATAATACGCCATGCAGTATCACTGATTTCAAACCAAATGATTCTTTGAGACGACTGTTAGGCTTAACCGAACGAGGTCTAAAGGATAAAGTTACCTATAGTTCAGATTACCCTATAGCTATTCTTAACGTAAACGCATTACGTGTTGAGGAGGCTCAACACACCTATCGAAGTATTTGTGAGATGAATGAAATTAGAATCCATGGTCAATAAGTATGTTCTTTACCTCTGTGCAAAATTTTAGCATAGGTTGCTGCGGAAAATTTTAAGTAAAACGCGTTACAAGTGAGCGTCTTATACATAGCCTCTTATGGAGACGG
>JAPYYV010004255.1:0-17407 GCA_030522625.1 Copidosoma aretas
TGGGTGAATGATTATACAACTAATTCCAATAAAAAAATTACTGCCATAGTCAAGGCTCAGTTGTCACCGGTTAATTTTGAAGTTGAGGTTTGTCCAGGAAAAGTATGGAAAAGGCATATTGATAAAATGTATAAATGTCGAGAGATAAATTATTCTAAAGAAAAACCTCAACCCATAATAACAGAGACTCGAAGAGTGTCAAAGCGTTTAGCTGAAAGGCGAAACAGAAATTAAACTTGTATTTATTAAAGGGAGAGGAAATTGTGATGTATTGGTATGCGTATGAGATGTGATTAATATGTGTGCGTAAGAAAGCTGCCTAAGCGAAGGACTGCGAGTGATGAGTCAGAGCTGGCAGAAGAGTTCTCGCAGCGTAAATGATCGCACGTACAAATTGTCATATACTATGTATACCGAACTTCCTCATCTGCTTTTGTATTCTATGTATTTACGAGTTACTAATAAACTTATTACTATTATACTCTTCATTTGCTTAATACATAACAATTTAGATGATGAGAGGAATCTAATGACTGATTGTTCGGATGACCGTTATTAAGTACTGCTTTTTCGTGGAAATACTTCAGTAAATAAATGTATACGTCATAAATGTTTTTGTTGTTTTTTTAACAGAAATGTACCTTAAGTCAGTAAAATTTTTATTAACATTCAAAAACAAGAAATATTATGAAAACATAAAACTTTATACTTATTGATTTATGACAGTTTATATCGATCAATTGAATTCTGTTGTAAAAACAAAGCAGTTGTTTTTAAATTAGTGCTTGAAAATGTTCGAAATCATGTGTTATGGTGTTATGACGTTTATATGTGTATATAAAATGTATTATTCAACAAGGATATTATGCAGTTTGAAAATTTGCTATGTAAGCATGAATATATACGTGCATTTACATCTAGGAATTTTCTATATTATTCACTTCAACAACTGTTGGTAAAGAGATTGACTTAGAAGAAATTTCTTTGAATTATAGTTATAATCGTGATCATCCTAAAAAAAAAAACAAAAAAAAATATATACTATATTTTCACGCAAGATACTTTTTTTTGAACCCTAAAAAATGCAATTAGATTAAGGAAGGAGTAATATTATACACTGATAATATCAGTATCATATTCTGCAAATAATAGAACTTTATAGTTTACATGTTTGTTATTTTCAGTCGCCATGTCTATTTATAACCACTAAAAAAGGCTATTCAAAGTCTAAAATACGTATTCTACAATTTAAAAAACCATAAAATTATTTTTCACATTGCTTTCTAAGTGAACTTGGTAACTAAACCAATAACAAATTCAAAATATAGTTATAGTGAATGAAACGCATAACTGTCGATATGAGATCAGTATCTCACTACCAACAAGACCTTGAAATTGTGAAGCATGGTGTTTCCTAGGATAAACTGCAATCAGTTCGCTTACAAATTCTAATAAGCGTTAAATCGAGAAAGATGCATAACTTTAGATACAAGATCCGTATCTCGAGACGAAGAAAATAAAAATGAAATCAGCACAAAGCTTCCTCAACAGAATTATTCTGCAATCATTTAACTAAAAAATTATATTAAATGAAGTATTAAAAAAATTTTAAATGTAGAAAAAAGCTTTTTTCAGGCTCTATGATGAAAAATTATTTTAAAAATACCATTATTATTTTCTCCCGAAAAGTACGAAAAATATTGTTAAATTTTTTTTAAATTAAAAACAATTTAACAAATAATTAGAACTTATTACTTAAATTTATATACGTGATATAATTATCTTGTAGTGAAAATATTATTGAATTATATAAAGCTATTCAATTATCTATATAATATAACTGTGATGAAATCAAATTTAAATTTTGTCACTTCAAAAACAACATAAATAGTTTTTCTAGCATTAGAAATTGTTACAACAACCTTGATTGTGTACAAAACATTGAATCTCTTTGTAAACCTATACAATGATGTTAGGAAAACATTTTGAGCCCTAGATCATGAAAAACTTTTGGAGGGTTTCTGAGATATATGACTTATTCAAGAAAAAAAATATGGATTCTCTTCAATAAAAAAAGCATAGGGTAAGAAAAAATTCGTATTTAAAAAAAAATTTTTAATGCTTTATGAGGTACAACTCTTAAAGCAATCGATATTTAATTGTTTTACCCTAAAAGTAGCAAGAAACTGCTTTTTGGACACAAAGAAATGTTATAACAACCTCAAAAAGGTATAAAACTTGAATTTTTGTTTTTTAATTGATGCATGGATATAAAAACAGACGTTTTAAGCCTAAAATTATCGTAATCACTCGAAGGGTTTTAAAGGTACGAGGAATTTTACACAAAAATCTCAGTATTTTTTTAATAAAAAGTAAACAAAACATTCTTTTTAAATATTTAAATTAAATAATAGGGATATTTAGGAGCTTTATCGGATGTTTATATAGAAATTTAAATACAATTTTTTTTACCCTTAAAGAAGTAATAAACTTGCTTTTTTACCATAAAAATCGTCATAAAAACCTTAATAAGGTATGAAACTTAAATTTTTTTTCCGAGCCGCTATAAGGACGAGAAAATAAAAATATTAAGCCCAGAACCATTGAAATCTAATGTTGGATTCCTAAGATACGACTAATTGCATACACATACATACACATACACACACACACACATACACACACGCACACATGTACACACACAGACAGACTTTTTCTAAAAATGGTATTTTTTCATTCTTAACACTATATACAACATTTCTAACGCATTTCTAGAACAAATTTTCTTTTACCGACATAAAGCTTTCTCTATGAGGAAGCAATATGATTTTTTAAGTAAATTTATTGAAGCTAAACCTAAAAAAATGCGAGTAAAAGATGAAAGGGGTGAGATATTAAATTTTGAACTCTAGATTCGTATTACATCACCTGATAACCCCTGAAATTGGTATGCACGTTGTAGTTTGGTGTAAATTTTTAGATTCAACCCCTACAAAATGCTAATGAGGGATAAAGGTGGAGAAATATTGAAGTTATAACTCTAGATTCGGATTATACTACCTTAGAACCTCTAAAATTGACATCAATAAAGTTTTTTGGGTAAATTTAAAAATTGAGTTCCCGAAAAATGTGAATAAGGGATGAAGGGGGAATGATATTGCACTTTTAAATTTAAATATATTCGTATTCTGCTACCTGAAAACCCCTGAATTGGTGTGCATGATCTTTTTTTTGGTATATTTTAAAGTTAAACCCCTACATAATGCGCATAAGGGATAAAGAGGGTGCAGTATTGACATTTAATCCCCAGATTCGCATTCTTCTCCCTGAAAAATTTTAAAATTAAAATGCAGGATTGTGTTTTTGGTCAATTGTTGAATGCGACCTGAAAATAATGCGAATGACGGATGGAGTGTGTACTTAAATTGTGTTGTATATTTCTCTTTTTTTTAAAAGAATTATATATTGAAACCCCTACTTATATGATCAATTTGCTATTCTACTTGCGAAAGGATACATTATAAGTAAAACAAGAAGAGTCTTTTAGAGTCACAAGAGGCGCAGGAGAAGATAAACTTTTGAATATAAAGGTAGTACGAACACAGATATTTACAAAAACTTGACAGAGAGTTGCTGAAGAACTATTTTAGTCACTTTAGAACTGTACTCTTTATGGGTATTGTAGAAATATTGCGAGTTATAAAACCAGCAAGTACTGCTTCTTATAGGGCATTACATCAAACTTTAAAGAAGACACGACAACACTGTGGTTTAGTACAATGCCTACGACCTTCTTGCGTGAAAGACTCAAAGCTATGGTGGTAAATGGCAAGTAGCAGTTGGCCTATATGATCTGACTACAGCTATCTGAAAAGGCAAAGAGTCGCGCAGAATTGCTATAGGACATCTTTATTGATTAGTGCATGATTTATTGATACACTTATATCTTTGTGATTTCACGTTGTCTGTTACTTTATCTGCGTGATACAGCCAGCTGCTTCTTGGAATTTAGCTCTACTGTTTTCGAAGCATTTATTACAAGGACGCATCAAATGCTGGTTAATCCTGATGCACTAGACTTTAAGCATTTTTCCTCCATATTTCAGTCGAGTCCCTGACATGGCTAGATATTAAAAATCAGTGCCTGCAGTTTGCCATTCGTAGCGCAAGCTCATCTATTAATATATTACGCCAGACGCGCGAATAGCTAGATAGCGTGGCTGAATCACTGCCGCGGAAAGTCTTGGCTGAGACTGGCTTGCATGGCCTCAGACGATGCCCCTCCCCTATTTCCAGAGAAGTTCAGAAAAGACATTGCAGTCTTGTGACTACGGCTGCAGAAAGTCTGACCCTGGTCGTGATAACATAAGGACCATTTGTATCGTAACGAGTAGTCGTCTTCTAGCAGCGTCAACAAACAGACGCATTCTAGAGTTGACCAGAATCGTTACTTTCCCAGCGATATTCTGTTCCTATCTTAAAAGGGAGATGGCCTATAGGGCGCAGCGATGATGGATTATAGTTTAGCCGTAGTAACAACACTTTGAATGTGCATGTGACTGGCTGTTTTGAATATAGTCTAAAAAGAGCCTAAACTTTTAAATATTTTCTCAGTTAAAATAAATTATAAGTACAATAGCAGTTTTTCAGCTAAGACGTAGAGTTTATCACGTTCAAATATATTGTAGACAAGGTTAAGCATTTATTGTTTATAATAAGACATAAGATTGACGTGCACTTATTACAATTTGATCGATTTAAGTACAGCTTAAGTTCATATGGCTATGTCACATTAGATGCAAAAATTAAATTATAGTTTTCAAAAGCAAGCGACGATCATCAGAAACTTTTCAGCCATCCTTAATTACTAGTACAATATCTACTATTACGTCCAATAATAAAAAAAGGCACAAGGCTAAACATGTATTAACACAATAATTAAACCAAAATATCAATGTATTATAGCTAATCGTGCTATCCAGATGATGAATAGTCATTTTTCTTCGTCTATATATCTCGCATCACAAAATTTAATTTTCTATACAGAATCAGCTAGCTTTTTCTTCATATAATTATATGTGGTAAAGATAAATTACTATTCAACAATCATATCTAATGAGAACGCTGTATGTTTGTACTGTATCGACTGTTCTAATTGTGTAAACTACAATAATTAATTAATACTGTAACGTGAGTTTTAACATTAACTAATAAAAAGATGTACACCCCAGTATTTTCATTGAATTAAAGTTGAATGTAATCAATAAAGAATTGAGAAACAAACGCAAAAGTTTAAGTGTCTTAAGATCATGTTGATCAGCTAGTTCATCGGTTTAAATCATAATTATTCCTCCTTAGTTCTCCACTAACTATACCAAAGGTTTGCTAGAATTTTGCCTCGGTCAAATAGTTGCGCACTTTTTCTCATTGACATACTTTTAGAGTCATATAGGAAACTAAGTCACGTTTAAATATAATATGCAAGTTATAATCAGTCTATATTGTTACTTTCCGTTGCTCATAAAGTTTTGAATGCAAATATACTTGTTGTTTTATACGTAATTTGAGATAATTTGTAATAATCTAAATCAAATGTCATAGAGGATATTCTTCGGCCTTAACGACACTCGATTCCTCTCACAAAAATAATATTCTTCCTCTTCTTACCTTGTCCTTCTCCAAACACTAGGATCATATTAGCTGACTTCTTGGTAATTTTTCGTGAAATTTAGACTAGCTTAAAAAAACATATGATTGAGAAATAAACAATGCTAATCGATTGTAATAAAATCGAACGAAAAATATTTTTCGCTAAGGCCTCAACAAAGATGGTAAAAATGGTAAAACACGGTGTTTAGCCTCGGAATTAAGCAGTAAGCCTTAAAAAAAAGCAAATTTTGAAAGTGTGCGTGGCAAAAAAACGAATGAAATTAAATCCAGTCGGTCCTAATTATTCCAGTGGGGTCCCCACAAAATGCAAAGAACCTTGTTTTTTGAGCCAATTTTGAAAAATCAATAACTCTTGTCTGCATGAACATTAAGAACTAAAATTTAGCAGGGTTGTAATATTAGTGGTTTTCAACAACCATACTTAATTTTAGCATGATCAGATGTATAGTTTTTGCAAACCGCAGCTTAACGCAAAAAAAGGTACTTTGGAAAAACGGCCTAGAATAATTTGCTTGAGACGTTGATTGCAATTTTTTGCAGGATCATATTCTTTAAGCCTTACTCTACAACTTACTTAAGTATCAAATTTTTGTGTATTGTGAAAGTTGCTTAAAAAATAATAAATGGCATGGGTAACATTTCGCACGGTAGTACGACATGTGGGGGGCAATGAGCCGCCGCCACAGTGTGTCTTTTTGAGTTTTTTTTTCAACAATTCATAGCTCATGACAGAAAATTAATATCAAAGAGTTACTTTCTGGAAAATACAGGTGATTAGTTGTTTAATATAGGAAAACTATAGCTAGAATTAGTCTCCTTTGTGCTATGTTTTAAAATAATAATAACCTTCAAATTTTTCCGTATTAGGTACTAAGTAAAGCTACTATGCTATTTTGAAATTATTTAGATAATACACTAATTAGATATTTTCTACAACACATGTATTGGCCAAAAATGTGTAGAACTTTCTTACATCACCTTAAAAAAATAAAGAAAATGCTGTATTTTGGTGATTTAGCTTATTTAAAGCACTTCTTGCCCAAGCAGCTCACGTTACGAAAATATTTACTATTAGTTAACGTTAGAAACAACCTCTTAAGCCTTATTTAAATAATAAACACATAACATAACCTTAAAATATGGTATAACAAAGCAATATACGTGGGTTGAGCTACTATACAGTAGTATTAGCTAATGTAATATCAACTACTCAATAGCAATGAATCACTTTACATATTGTTATACAATTGACAAACATTACATTAAAGCATATGGAATAAGGTAGAATAACACAAAAGAATTATTTTTATTCCTTGTTTGGAATTTTCTGGCAAAAATGGACCTTTAGTCGATTGCTACAAGTGATTAGCGTATTAAAAAAAACATATTATACTTTACTTAGCACGTACAAATAAGTGCTGTATTACAAAAATGAAAAAAATAACGTAAAGCAATTATCTTTTTATCTGAGGATTATGTCAGCAAATTTTAACTTACAGTTGTTTATAGGACTGTTGCACAAGTAAAATAATTCATGGCAACGGAGTAGTTAATATAACATTAGCTCGTACTTCTGTGTAGTAGCTCTACCCACGTTTATGGCTTTGTTTAACCATATTTCAAAGTTATGTTAGATATTCGCGATTTTAATAGTGCTCAAGAGGTTGTTTCTAACGTAAACTAAGAGCAAATATTTTTATAACGTGAACTGCTTAGGCAAAAATTGCTATAAATAAGCTAAATTCCCAAAAAAAAACAAGTCTTTTTTTGCATTTATGTAAGAAAATTTAACCCATAGTAGGCCAATATATATGTTATAGAAATAATATGAGCGGTAATAAGTAGATAGTGAATAATGCCTTAGCCAATATTACTGTTAAAATGCTTGGATAGCAAGAAATGCTCGATTTCTCTTATTTTGAGGTTATGTCAGCCCATCTAAGATTAAAAAAGTTAAGAAAGGCTTCTCTAAGCTGAGAATAATAAATACTCTTTGAATAGTCAATGCTGAAACATCCAAAAAAAATTTAAAATCGCATAATAGCTTTAGTTAGTACCTAATACGCGAAAATTTGAAGGTTACTATAATTTTAAAGCCTAGGTCAAATAGGGCCTATTCTGGCAACAGTTTCCATACATTGAGCAACTGATCACCTGTATTTTCCAGCAAGAATCATCTTGATATCAATATTCTGTCAAGAGCTACAAATTAAACAGAAAAAAACTCATAAAGACACACTTAAAATAATTTAGTGTTAAGATCATAATAATGAATTAGTGATCGCAATAACTTTTGTGTGTCAGACACAATTTACTATTGATACAAAGTATTTAACATATGTATTGGCGGCTGCGGCACGCTGCATAGTGGTCCGGATCGTCCGAAAAACGATCACAAGTCTTTCTTTATATCTCAATTTTATTCAATTTTTTTTTGGACACCAAATTGTTCCATATTCATCCTTCTATAAGAATCCGAGTTCCTTGGATGTTTTAAATAAAAGGTAGAATTAACCCACCGCTTAGAATCTAGTTAAAATCGCACAATCTAAAGAAACTTAATTTTTGAATAAAACAAGCTCAATTAAACCATAGTGTTATTTTAATTATTCAAACAATTTAAGGGATTAAGATTCTTAAAGAAGGATGACTATAGAACCATTTGCTGTCAAAAAAAAAAAAATGAATGTGATTCAGATATAAAGGCAGACTTTTTATCGTTTCTTGGACGATCCGGACCACTGTGCAGCGTGCCGCAGCCGCCAATACATTTGTTAAATACTTTGAATCAATAGTAAATCGTGTCTGACACACGAAATTTATTGCGATCACTAATTCATTATTATGATATCTAAACTAAATTATAGTAAGGCGAGGATTTAACAATTTATAATACCATATATTTTTACTTTATTTGTAATCATTTTAACATTAAACCCCAACAAGAATTTTTCAGCTACCATTTTCACTTTGTAAGATATAGGAGTTCTGACATTAAATAACGGAAATTTCTAACATTAAGGTTATGTTACGCATCACTATGTCAAATACTTCGTAATAATTGTAAATCATGTCTATTGAACAAAATTTTTTGCTAAAACCGAATTTCTAACATGATTTTTTAACCAAATTTATCAGTTTCTTTAGTTTTTTCAATAATTTTGAGGTTAACATATATTAGTTTTAGGGTTCCTAATAGTTTTCCCATATTCTACCTCATTAGAGCTTTAGGGTTTAACAATAATTTTTTAGCTATCATTTTTCTTTCGTGAGATATAAGTTTCTGACATTAACAACCGAAAATTCCTAACTTTCAAGTTAAGTTACACGTCACTATGTTACCTACTTTGTAATGATAGTAAATCATGTCTAAAAGACAAAATTTTTTGCTATAACTGAGTTTTTTTCATGATTTTTTGACCAAATTTATCAGTTTTTTGAGTTTTATAAATTATTTTGAGATGAGTATATGTAAGTTGAGGGTTAATAATAGTTTGTCTATATTTTTTAACATCAGAGCTTTAAGGTCCAGTAAGAATTTTATAGCTACCAATTTTCGTCCGTCAGATATTAGGTTTTTTGCATTAAGAACAGAAAATTTCTAACTTTGAGGTTATGTTACACATAACTATGTTGAGTACTTTGTAACTATTGTAAATCATGTCTAATGAACAAATTTTTTTGCTATAACCGAGTTTTTTTCATGATTTTTTGACCAAATTTATCAGTTATGTGAGTTTTCTCAATAATTTTAAGGTTTGAATATACTGGATTAGGGTTCTCAATAGGATTCCTTTATTCTACATCATCAGAGCTTTAAGGTCAACACGCTATAACTGAGTTTTTTTCATGATTTTTTGAAAGAATTTATCGGTATTTGGATTGCTCTCAATAATTTTGACGTTACAATATATCAGTTTAGGGTTCTGAATAGTTTTTCTTCATTCTTCAACATCAGAGTTTTAAGGTTCAATAAGAATATCCGAGGTACCATCTTTTATTCGTATGAAATTAGGTTTTTGACATTAAAAACTGGAAATTTCTAACAGTAAGGTTATGTTACACATCAACATGGGAAATACTTCGTAATAATAGTAAATCATGTCCGATGGACAAATTTTTTTGTCATAGCCGAGTATTTTTTCATGATTTTTTGACCAAATTTATCAGTTTCTTGAGTTTTCTTGATAATTTTGAGGTTAGAATATATCAGTCTTGGGTTTTTGATAGTTTTCCTATAACCTACAACATCAGAGCTTCAAGGTCCAATCAATATTTTATAGATTGCATCTTTAGTTCGTGACATATTAGATTTTTAACACTTAAAACCCGAATCTGCCCGCTGTGTGGCGCACTGCCAGTAGCTTCGGCCAAAATCCTCCATTTTAACCCAGTTAAATCTCTCCTATGCTATACTTCATTCACTTATTTACTCGGACATACACCTACATACCCCGCTTCCCTTCTAGCATTCACTGTTAATGACGATCGTGCTACTTGGTGTCGACTCAGCTCTCGCTGGCCGCGCTCGCCCCTCCTTTGGCACCGCTGCTAGACAACAAATTGTCTGCATGACCTCTCGGACCAGACAAGCCGCTTACTTCTCTCTTTCCTTTTCCACCGAGCTTCAGATCACTTGCATACTGCAGTAGTTAAGGGAGGTTTTTTCTAGACAGAAGTCATAGATATATGTCATACGGCTGGCGCTGGGGGGCGTGCCCACCGGAGGACCAGTTTTTCCCAGACACTATATATATATGTCGTATGGCTGGCGGCTGGGGCCTGAAAGTGAGAGTGGGGGGAGACAACCTTGGCGGATCCCCGGGAAATTTGGGCGCGAGATTTAGAAATATGTGCGTTGCCGATTACTGACTTAGGCATACGCGCGAGGTTACCAACCTGCAAGGGTCAGCTTACCGGCCGAGGTCTGGCAGAAACTTTTCAAATTTGTGGAGGAGAAAGGAATGTATTTTAAAGAGGGTGAATAATAAATCAGAAAATATATTTCATACAATGATTTAAAAAATATAAAAGGTATACAAATTCAGACATACATTATTATGATAAACTAGATTTAAAATGACGTACACAAATGATTACGAAGTAATGAAAAATAAAAAACATGTTTTGTAGAAAAATTGTTGCTATTTACTAAATTATTATTCTAAAATATGTGAAAAACACATGCACATATATTGCATTATGATGGTAAAATAGATTTAAAATGACAAAAACAAACGACTACGAAGTAATAAAAATAAAAATCATGTTTTGCAAAAAAATTATGGTTATTTACTAAATTATTGTACTTAACTATGTTAAAAATACATGCTCATATAATGCATCATGTTGATGAAACTATATTCCAAATGATATCAAAAACAAATGATCAAGAAATAATGAAAAATATAAAACATGTTTTACAAAAATTGTTATTCGACAAATTATTATTAAAAATTATTCCTTATTATACTCTCTGCCGTCTGGTTCTCTGCAATGATGACTAATTCGGCGCAAGTAATTTTCATAATACCTGTGTTAATTGTCCATACACAGTCCAAACATGAGACGAAATTGAGTACGCAATTCCATCTCGTCAAATGCGATTCGACCTCTAATAATACTGTGTGTATCATAAGGCATTTGGTTCATAAGGTGGTATTCACGCAACATTGTCTTATTCAGTGCATGATGGTCCGAACACAGTTTGGAACAAATAACACACCTTTGGCATTTTTTCCCATTGATCGTACACTTGCACAAATACACTTTGCTAATTATGTATTTTCTTTCCATGTCATGATTCCACAATTCTTTCTCATCGCTTCAGGCAACTGTCCACACTTTCTCCATGGTAGATATTCCACTTCTGTGTACCTCAGTATTTTACACACAATTAAATTTTAATATATAAATATCTTAATTATGGAGGTTTTAATAAAATACATGATATCAGACATGTCGCTGTGTAACTTTGTAGGTTTTTTTTTTTTAATTTGATGAGCGTCAACTACAAACCATGTAGCTGGGTTAGCAAAAGCAGACTAAAGTTAAATTTTTCCTAAAATTGAAAGAAAACCGCAGGAAAGAGCTACCGCGCAAAGCGAGCAGGACGTAGTTTAAAATATCGCCCTATAGGAACTCAAAAACCACTTGCAGCTGTCTAGCAAAACGCTTTCTTAAGTATATAAGATGCGGCAAAACTTCGCAAAAGGACGGCCTGGATAAGAAGTATATGACAGGAAGAATTCGCTAAATTGCCTCTGTTTGAAAATGTGCAGTTTTATTGAGTTTATGATGAGTAAGGTTTTCGAGATGACAAATACGTGAAATAAATATTATACATTTATTATTGTCAAAACTCAGAGGAAAATACAAACAATACTGAATGCTAAAAGTTGTCGGTAGTACAAATTATCATAGGTTAATACTAGATTTCATTAATTTTATTATAAATTCAAGTGTAATCATATTAATACTACGATAGTTTTCATAACGTAATTATACATACGCAAGAAGTATCAAAAGTTATGCTTGGATTTACTAATTTTAATACATTAATTATTTATAACACGCCTATTTTAAAATTTCTTACTTCTAGTAATTCGGTTAAAAAATGTTACAGCTATTCTATCATTATTAATAATATGCGATGAAAAAAATGAATAAAACATATCAAAAGAATAATTGTTACACACAAAAAATAAAAAGTCAATACGATTATTGCCGCACACTCTTGAATTGATATCTTGTAGTTGATACACATTCCATAGATAAGTATTACAATTTCTTCTGAGTGGATGGATATGATGTGAGATTGAGAGTGGTAATCCATAGCTGTCAAAGTACACTCCATTACCGTCAGCATCAGCATATTGTTTAGAACTTTCGTCTGTATTAACTACAAGGGCGCAGGAACTAGTCCAAGAGAAAGGCAGTTCATCCGATGGGAATACACCAAGTGTTGAGGCAGGGACACAACACAGAGCTCTGCGTAATTGCAGCAAGTCCATTTATGAGTGGAAATCTACTACGACTTGACGATTTAAATCTGTTTCTAAAATATTATCGTACTCCGTGTACAAAACACAATTTTTAGTCGTCGTGAGCGGTTTCTCGAAGCGCACTTCGATTCGCACCGTCCCGTTTTTTACTGAATTCCAATGGTCTACAAAATGTGACGAGAGATCTGGCGTTAGATCAAGTGCAAACAGACAATATCCCTTGGGATAATCTTTTCTGTAAATTTTATTTCCTTCGTTTATGTAGTAGATGCCGGTCCCGAAAAACAAAGTATGATATACTTCTACAAACATTTGTGATGCTCCGGTAAAGGTCCGTTGTAGCAGCTTACTCGGTACTTCACACCGTCTAAGTATAACGACAAAATATTTATAGAATAATTTTGAAAGTTGACAGTATTCAATTTTCGATCCCCGTTAAATGCCTTGTTGTCCACAAAACCTAAAATAATTCTTTTTGGAAGTTGGCCAAGAATAACATTATGAAAACAATCACCGCTAATACCGCTATGTAGCGTGAAAGATTTAGCTTCGACACGAGTAATTGGATATTTTGTTATAGTGTTTGCCAGAGTTTTTGCGTGTGCGATCAATACAGTAGGGCTAACTTCTACTCGTCGAGCAAGAAGTTTTGCCTCGGTGATAACGACCAAATAATTTTTGGTTGAACTATCCATAAGTCAGAACGCGTCTTTTCCGCGCACTAACAGCAAAAGAACATCGACACCATTTAGTAATAATTTGTCCTGATTAAATACATCGCAGTGTCAATGACCCATCAAATCCGAGGTCTTTTTATTTTTTTAATATTCCTGCCGTTCAGTGAGTGCTGCATTTTTGTTTTATCCAGGTAATTTATCAATTTCGCCAGCAACATCGCTCTCCCACAGAGCCGTTGATGAATGCGATGCTTTTGCCGCCGCACAGTGTAACGAAACGCAAAGAAATGTGTCAAAACTCCCGCTTCAACTAAATTTTGCTCCGAAAAATTATTTTTTGGTATGGTTTTACTTGTCTTCAACTCTAGTTTCAGGATCCGTTTCCCTCGCATGTGTATGTCACAGCATATATTGTATAAGTGGCGCTAAAGTCGTCACTGTACCCCAACCTGGTTATTAATATGTAATTTTCATGAATATATTAATTAGAAAAAATGAATGAATAATGTTGCTAATAGTTTTCTGAGGCGCTGAACACGAATCTAACATTTTTTTTGCAAACAAAAATTATTTAAACAATTTGCTTGAACAAACATGGATTCGAAAATTTTGAAAACACCAGCAGCACATGTTTTCTATGGATTTTAAGGTTTCTTGTTACAAATTTGACATTCATTTTGCCAAAAAAAAATTATTTAAGCAATTTGTTTGAACAAACATCGAATCGAAAATTTTTAAAACACAAGCCGCACATGTTGTCTATGAATTTTGAGGTTTTGTAATACGAATCTAATATTTCTCTTGCAAAAAAAATTGTTTAAACAATTTGTTTAAACAAACATGCATTAGAAAATTTTAAGAACACTAGCAGCACATATTTTCTATAGATTTTAAGGTTTCTCGTGACAAATTTGACATTTATTTTGAGACAAAAATTTTTTAATCAATTTGTTTAAACCAACATGTATTCAAAAATTTTGAAAACACAAGCAGTACATATTTTCTATAAATTTTAAGGTTTTTTGTTACAAATTTGATATTTTTTTTGCAAAAAAAAAATTTTAATTAAATAGTTTGAGTAAATATTCGGACAAAAGTTTTTTAAACTGGCAAAAAATAGTTTTCATAGTTTTTAGAAGTAATTAAATAGGGTTTAAGATTTACATTGCAATAACTGTTTTTCAAACAAATTATTTAAACAATTATAAAATTATACGTTGTGTGCGATATTTTAGATAAAAATATTTAAATTATCCGAAGGAGCAGTTTGAAAAACTGTTTTGTGCTGTGTAATAAGCTTTAATTACACATAGTCTTTTATGATTAAAAAAATTTTACCGCTACGTTGGGGTATAAAGTGTGACTCTTTTCAAAAATGCACACGGTGCAATATGCTATGTTTTAGTTTATAGGATAACTCCTCAATAAATTATCTATTTTTAAAAACAAAGATGAGAAAATTAAGTTTTTTATATTATGATAGCTTTGAGATGAGATGTATCAATGTTTTCGTCGGTTAGAGAGGTAAGCAATAATATCTTTGAAATTATCAAGACTTCAAATATTTTAAAAACGCCACAGGAAGCTAATATATTGTTCTCGCTGAAGCTTGTTTTATATACTTGTCCAAATTTCTTTAGTGTATTTTATGCATTTATTATACGACAGTATCTTCATACGCAATAGGTAAAATCGGAAAAAAATTGTACATAAATACTCTAATTACCTATTTGTTGTTACAAATTTATTATTTATATATAATTTTAACCATACACATGAACAAATAATTTTTATTAAATGTCATACACTCGTACTCAAAAGATCCTGAAAGTTCTCCTGCAGCATCTTTTGATATAGGTACTAGTGTAGAGCTCACTCGAATAAAAAGTTTTTGCAATGTTTATTTTAACTTAAAATAGAAAATGCTTCATTTATGTAGAAATTCTTTTCCCAATATGATAATACTGCTTTTAAAATTAAAGTACTATTCATTAATTCAATGAGACGTACTAGTTTCTTCTGATTCGATTCTACAATATTTACTTAAGGAGGCTCATCACGCATATATAGCACATATTTTGAATAAATTTTTTATATGCGCTTATTAAAAGTTATGAAAAGTGTCCTTTAACCTGACAATAATATTGCTAGTGCTAAGTATGATGCAATTTTTTTGTAAAATTTTGTTGTTAAATTTTTTAAGTACCAAAGCTTAAAAGAAAACTCAATAAATTACATATATTTTTTTTAATTTACATCCGATTGTTAATTTTTAGATTCATTTTCTTCCTTGATCAAATCCATTGGGAGTTACCACGAAAAAAATCTCAAAAATAGATCTCATAAATTTTCCAAAAAATTCAGTAGTTTATCTATAAATATGAAAAATAAGTGAACAAACGAATTTTCTGGGAAATCTATCCAAGTATTTGCATTTGTTTTTTTGGTGACCCCCAATGAGCTCGTTTAAGGAAGAGAACCCAGCCGGTAAACATAATTCTTAAAGAATTCTTTAAGACTTCAGCAAATCATTGTGAATTCTTTAAGGGTTCGGAATATAACCCAAAAGAACTCATTTTGAGTCCTTCAATTGTTCACATCATGTCCCATAAACAGAATTCTTAAAGAGTTCGTAAGGAATTATCTTATCACAAAATTTGATGTCATATTTTATACATTCATTTTTTTGCCTTCTGATGTTTCATATTTAATTATAAATAGTTCATTCCCCTAAAATTTTACAAACAATCAGGTTGAAAAACATATTAAAACCTATACTTACTTAGAAGATGCATCATCACTGACTTAACTTAAGATTCTTTATTTTATTATTGATCATAAGGCTCACATACACAGAATTAATGATAGTCCCAACGATCGACCACCTTCATGGACAGAAGTTCCAATGCAAAGGAAATGCAGAGTTTAACTTAGATACCATACCTAACAAATTCTGTTACGGAAAGTTGGAATGCATGACCGCCGCGACCTAGCGGTTTTAAAGTAGTATTAGGCATTAAGTGGAGCACAGCACAGTGTGCTCAGATGATGAGGAGAAATCGCGCACTTTGCTGCGAATTAGGAGGTGTAGTACGGGAGGTTGCGTCCGAATGTTGGTGCCGATTTATACAAAGTTGATAAAATTTTAAATCGACTTCCATATCAAAAATATGTATAATCAACCGATCAGCAATGGTCGGGTTTTCGCTCAGGAAAAAAATTATCAGCTGAATAAATACTTTAAAAAAACACGTGCTTTTTTAGCTGTATTTGGGTGTATATTTGATTATTATTTTTAACTATATTTTTCAGTTAAAATGTTTACTGTAAATCTATGACGTGTACTCGGTGAAAATTTTTTATTTGCTCACACATTGATGCACACAAAATTAGTGGTCTCTTTAGGTGTTATCATGCGTATGGCAATACCTAAAGTGAGGGACAAAGCTCATTTATAAGACATTTCAATTGAATCAATAAAATGTCATTGATGGCAATTATAATAAATTAGCTTAGTCCCTCACTTTAGGTGTTGCCATACGCATGATTATACCTAACTAGTTATGTTAGACCGCGCTCTAATCATGGTGATTCTTACTTCGATTTACATTTACGAATATATTTATATTTGTTAATGTAATTCATGTATGTGGTAACTCAACAAAATAATTTTCTTGCGTTTTCCATCACGTCAAAAGTAGAGAATTCCATTAAATTGTTCGTTGATACTCGGATTTTTCTTAGAAAAAAAAGATGCTGTAAAAATTGTATGTTTAATATTTATTCGACTGAAAATTTTTTAAATGCAGAAAACCATAACCAATACTTTAAAGTTTTAGATTTGTAAATTCGTATTCATGCTCTACGGTAACAATTAGATTCAAGAGTAAAAAACAAGTCAGATCTTACTTAACATAATTTTTACAACGTTGATAAATTTCTTATTTTATTCTCTACCATAATTTAACGAATTCATTATTCAAACTAATCAACTTAAATAAACCACTTGATCTGTTTGAATCAAGAAAAATTAAATAATGAATAATTTTATTTTAA
>JAPYYV010004256.1:0-25257 GCA_030522625.1 Copidosoma aretas
AAAAAATTGTAAGAAAGAATCTCTTGCTTGGGCAAAAGCCTGTTATGCTGAACGTGAAGTCACTTATGGTGCTCCAGCTTTTAAAGGTAATTCATGTAAAAAGCATCTGGATAATGTAGATATTCTACGCAGCATGAAAAATATAGGTGTATTAAAATACTTTACAGTTTTCGACGATTTTAAGCATATTGTAGATTCATGTTTCGAAAATATTCTTTATGAAAGTTACAAAAAACATATAGCATCATTTCAAAAAAGTTACATGGCATTAGGAGTTGATGTTACTCCGAAAGTTCATGCAGTTTTTTCCACGTACAGCAGTTTTGCGAAAAAAACGGAGTAGGTTTAGGCTTATTTAGTGAACAAGCAATGGAATCTGTCCATTTTGATTTTAACAAAATGTGGGATAATAACAAAGTTTCTTCAAAGCATCCAGAACATGCCAAACAACTTTTACGTACTGTTTGTTGCTATAATAGTTTGCATATTTAAAAATCGTTTGATTGATATGTGTTATTCATATATATATTATCATTATTATTTAATAATATACTTAAATAATGGATTATTATGTACATTAGTAAAATTATATAAAATTCTATGGCTTAATATAGTGTGAAAAAATTTCATACTGTAAAGTTATGTAGATTAACATATGTTTACATACAAATAATATAACTGCACTACTTCACGTTTATTTTCCCGTAACCAACATTTATTCCTCCAAGTCCAGCATCTTGTTTTTATATACTTTGTAAACATTTCTTTAGAGTGTAAGCAAACTATCCTATCAGGAATGGGAGCAACATTAATTTAAATATAGTTTGAAAAGGCGAGTTTTAGAAACAAAAAATCGATCTTTTTTCGTAAAATAATAAAATGTGATTTTTTTAAAAAGATATCGACCGAACATTTTGATTTGTATTGAATTGTAATGCTTAAACATAGCAGATTTAATTAAAAAAAAAAAAAATTAGCAGTACTCGAATTTTTCATTTAAAGTTAGTTCAAGCTCATCCTAAAGGGTTTTATATTTTTGCTTGAAAATATTGTTTAGTTGCGACTTTCAACATAGATTTTTATAATGTTTTAATACTCTTGATAACATGTTATTATGTGATTGCAGTTGTTTTAACTAGTATTAAATAAGGTCAAGCAAGATTCATTTTGTAAAATTGAGACGGTAAAACATTACACATAACTTATTGAGATCCCTAAACATCATACAACCTCTTAGCCTTATGTATGCCTACTGCTCACTTAGTTGCTAACCTGCAAAAAAGCAGGATAAGAGAATAATTATGTTGAAATTACTTTTTTATAAAATTTTTCTGGATAACAGGGAAAATTACACTTTTTTAGCACAAAGTGACAACAGTCAATAATGCAGCAAATATTTGTTAAAGTCTACCTAGATTAGTCAAGAGTATAAATAAAATAATATTATTCCAAATTACAATAAAAGCATACTATTTTTAATTTATTTCCACCGCTTCTTGGTATTCAACGTCTGAAACCAATTCTAACCTTTAATTGTTTTTAACAGTAATAGCATTTACCGCTACAGTGAACGTTTTATCTTGTTGTAGGTTGCTCTTTTTTTCCTCTCTCTCTCTACTCGAGCGGAAAACGCTTGGAGCCGCGCGGTCTTGACGCGCGGCAGCTCTGGCGTTTTGTGTATATGATTGAAAATAGGCTCAGCATGTATATGTGTATAGCACGCTCGCCGTACATCAGCTGATACATAGTCCGTGATGTTAGAAAGATATTGGGGTGTTCAGATTATTGACTTATTTCGGGTAACTCCGGCCATCTTCGGGTGATATATGGTAATAAGCAACGGAAGAAGCGGCTTTGGCTGCATTTAGTCGTTCTCGGCAGTGTTCGACAATATTAGCGGGATGTTTGTAATTGGGATATTGATCCCTTTTAGTTAACTTTGGCTATCATCGATCTATTGGCGTGAGCCACGGGGAAGAATTCATATTGTTAGGTTACCAAGGTACATCGGAACTAAAATGGGGGCCGTAGGGGTGGGCGAAGGGGGTCTTGATCAAAATGTGGGGATGGGGCTGAGGGGCGACGGGGGTTCAAATATTAAAAAACACGGGAAAAACAACACATTTTTACGGTATTCCGTGGAAGTCGCGGGGGAGGGGGGGGGGGGCGTGGCGGGTTTGCGGGTCTGGGGGTCAAAGTAAGAATAAGAATATGTGCAAAAATTGCATATTTTATCCTTATTTTCAGAAAAAATTTTGTCTGAAGTGAAAATGAAGTATGGGGCGTGGGAGCATATTACTTCCGCCCCACACGAATAAACTCTATAATATAGGAAGATATATGTATCACTACTTCGGTTTTCTTTCTACTCGGTAGGTGTGCGGTCTGCCCAGCAGCTGTATAAATACCTTTTAGGTGCTCAAAATTTAGATAAACACTACCACCTTACCTATCTGTATCCATTACTCTCCTTACGGTCAACGCGATTTTTATATAACTTCCGAGCTCCGTAAAAATTCTACAACACTTTGGCCAGCCTTATATCGCGACGTTATCGTTAGCACTAGCACTGGCATCCGACTTGCTCCTTGTTAACTTCGACTATGACACCAAAACAAAAATAAAAGTCTGCAACCCTGAATTTAAAGTCTCGAACGACTCGCTTTATTGCACCACAAACGACTTACTCTTCCAAGTAATCTTAAAAGACTGACTCACGCGTGCACACGGCCACGCTGCTGTGCCTCTGTCCTCGTACAAACGTGTCCACTCATCCATCTCCCTTTAATCCAGCCAAACCTTACTATACTCCGCGTACAGCTAGTTTTGTATGCTATTACACCTACTCGCTCCCACCCCATTATCCTTATCTCTTACACACACTTAAATACATACATACAAGCATACATCTACTGCTTCTGCTTGATATGGGACGTTGCTATTGGGCGGCTTCAAGAACACATGTATTGTGCGTTGGGAAATGCACATCTATACTTTAATATCGACTTTTATTGATTTTGATGGGAGCTAATGATATGCATATCTAGGTATACAGTGACGGGTTAGCTTCCGCTACTACGCCACAGTCGTTACAATAATTAACTACAAAGCGACCATAATAAAGCTAAAACCAGGCTCTGCAGTCGTTCGCAACAAAAGTTTTAGAAAAATAAAAGAAAGAGAAGGTGGTTTATCTCGATATTAAATTAGTCCTCGAATAAAAGAAAAAATAATACAATGACTGAAAAAAAATATAGTACACTAATACATTACCATGACATTGCATAACCGTTATTTGGATTGCATAGTAATTTTTTATTTACCTTTGACCATATACACACACTCTAGCTGTCGCAAATTAGGCTTTTTTTTATATTTATATGAAAATAAATGAAAAGTCAACAATAATAAATGAGGTAGTAATTTAAAATTTTATTTTCACTGTACGAGGAAGTAATGATCAACTTCAGTGTC
This sequence comes from Copidosoma aretas, assembly GCA_030522625.1. NCBI lineage: Eukaryota > Metazoa > Arthropoda > Insecta > Hymenoptera > Encyrtidae > Copidosoma > Copidosoma aretas. The sequence goes on from JAPYYV010004256.1 coordinate 3,475, forward strand.
TGCTGCTCTACGGCCCATACATAAGTAATGCGCTTAAAAAACGAAAGTGATTGTTCGTAATAACTCTACAGCCTAGACGTCAGGTGAAAACAAGAGCTTTTCCGGCTCATTCGAGTTTTTCTGCAGCTATAAGTTCAGTCAAGTGTCAACTGTACTACCCTAAGTTTGCCCAGTTCAACTCCGTTCGCTTCATTTTTTAAATTAACAATAACAAATTGTATTATTTTCGGTTTTCTCGTATTATCTCGTCTCAGGTGCATTTATCGATTCATATACCTATTCTAAATTTTGTAGAGGAGTTAAGTATCTACAAAAATGAAACTTGTAGCGATTCTCCAAGTGCAATTGTTTACGTGCAAATAGCGTTTTAAGTTTAATAACCGCATTTTTTTCGACATTGAATATTTCAAATAAAAAGTATTGCCAGACTTTAAATTCTCAGAATATATTGCTATATTATTGTACGTTATGAACTAGAGTAAATATAGTTTTGCACCGTCAAAGCCGATAAAAGTTACTACGCAAAATAACAGTTTATAGTGTAGTTATTTGCAATACTTATTTGATGAAACAAGTATCGCCATTTATTTTGTCTCGTCATGCTACCCTAAATCCATTAAAAAATGTTTTTTGAGGGTCAAGATGTACGTACAAGAATTCACTTGTTGATCTGTTTGGGCAAATTTTATATAGAATCTTTTAATTCTAAAAACCCACTGTACATGACAGTGCGGATCGTAAGCAAGAATGAGAAAAAATCTTTCCCGAGTGTGGCTCGAACTCACAACCTCCTGCTTACCGGACAAATGCTGTACCAATTGGGATGCGATTCCCAGCCACTATAGGTCCTGTAAGCAGGAGGTTGTGTGTTCAAGCCGCACTCGGGGAAGATTTTTTTTTTATTCTTGCTTACGATCTGCACTGTCATATACAGTGGATTTTTAGAATTAAAAAATTATAAACATATAATTTGCCTAAACAGATCAACAAGTGAATTCTTGTACGTACATCTTAAATTAATTACTGTGTTTGGCAACATTGTGAATACGATAAACAATCATATAGATTTTTGAGGGGGTTATAGAAGCCAAGATATGCCTGATTTTGCAAACACGCGCGGTTTGAAGCACCCGAGTTTGGTTCGGCCGAAGCGGCTCGCAGAGCTCCAGTCTCTCCCTTTACCCTCTTAGTACACGGAAGCCGGATCGCTCGGCTCTTGTATATTTAACATTGACAACTGTTATTTTATACTATTTCATGCGGGTTGCGTATCATATATTTTTTTATTGAAAGTACAAGTATTAAAATGAAACCTTTCTAAATTTGAGCGCTGTGCGACGTATATTACGTCCATACAAATTAAAAAAAAAAATATCGTTTTGGCTGCTGTGCATTCTAGGCCAATTTCTTTTTTTTTCATTTGTAAAAAAAATTCAGCTTTTCAGCTGTGCAAACAAGAATGATCAATATTGATTTTAAGAAGAGGTGTATAGTTTTATACGTCTGTCTAAAACTCGCATTACTAAAAAAATCGTTATAAAATCTGTAAAATTATATTTTTTTTTAAATTTCAACTGGATATAAAATTTAAATAGTACTTTGAATTTTCAAGCCAGGTTTGATCATAATCGGACAGCCACAGAGAGTAGGTCATTATTCAACTACGCCCTTTCACAAATTTTGACCGTTAATTACTCAAAAAGTTAAAAAGCAGTTGTTCAGAAATTTAGTACACTTACTTATATTGGTAATAGCAATATATTCTGAGAATTTGAAGTTCGTCCATACTTTTATTTTTGAAATATTTAGTGTCGAAAAAAACGATTTTTTTCAACTTAAAACGTATTTGCAGGTAAAAAATTGCACTCAAAGTCTCGCAATAAGTCTTTTGTAGATAATTAAGTCTTCTACAAAATTCATTATCAGTATATGAATCGATAAATGCACCTGAGATAAGATATCACAAAAAAAAACCGAAAAAAAAACCCTTTTTTTGGGTTCTTGTTAATTTAAAAAATGAAGCGGGTGGAGTTGATCCAGGCAAACTTGGGGTATTCCATGTGACACTCGATTGAACCCATCTCTGCAGATAACTTGACTGAGCCGAAAACGGCCATTCCCCATATTATTCAATTCCGCCGTCTAGGCTACTAAGTGGTAGCGGAGGTGATGAGTCGCTAACTACCAATTAGCTTCATTTTTTATCTTCAAAGTATTACGATATGCATCATTTTATATATTTAAATAAGTATCAGGATGCTACAACGTACACTCAAGCATTGCATACTAAAACAATTCATTGTATTTTTTAACGTTCTCAAAAAGACTTATGTACAACGAAGAATAAAACATCCATCTTAAGGACGTTCATTACAGTCAGAGGGGAAATGTAGAGAGTGCAGTGAGGGGGGAGCGGGCATGCGGCAGCGCCGTCAACTGTTTTGCATGCATTAGTATACGTATATATATGCGTCTGGCACTGTTTCTTTTATTTCATTGCAAAATTAACTAGTGAATCTCTCTGACAATCAAACATTATTTTTCTTGTATGGTATTGCATCATGCAAAAAAAAAATTGTCCGAATTATAAAGACCATTTTCCTATAAAGTCGATTTTCTTGTAAAGCCTCCATAAGGTTAAATGTTAATTTGTCATTTTTTTACTATTTATTATCTTAAAAGCGGTGTAGTGAAATGATATGCAATTTTGCATGAGACATTCTAAAGTCGTTACGAATGTTAATTAAAATATCCTGCAAAATCTATCAGAAAATTCAACTTGTAATGAACGTCCTCAAATGGGGATTATTGATATCATTCATTCGAATACTTTATACAAATGGATCAAATGACAACTGCATTGTGTGGTACGACTAAATTTTTATAGCAAACTATTTTTTTTACAGTACAATATTAAAACTTTAATGACGAAATAGATTTAATAATATTGATAAAAGATTAACTGACCATGTGAGGCATTCGCTGTTGCATCATTTGGAGATCTTCATAACTATAAATATGAGGTTGCTGAAAAGTTGCATATGGTACACTTTGACCCATAATATATTGATGGCTAAGAACTGGAGGAATGTTTCCAGTTGTTCCAGACCCAGATGCAGTATTAGACGAACTACTGCTGGTTACCAGTCCGCTTATAGTACTTTTTGGCACTGCTGTCAATTAATAATAGCATAAAATAATCATACAATAGTGGAAAGTTTTGATTAAAATAAAACGAAGAAATTTCAAGATAACAGAATTTTATTATTACAAAAATATAAGTATACATCTACTTGGGTTGTCTGATAAAAATATTTGTTATTAATATTTTCATCATTAATAAATTTATAATTAATTTTTTTTTTTATTTAAGATTATTTATGATTCACAAGTCATGCATTTTATAAACGTAGAAAATTAATTGATTTAATTATATAATTTTATATCAGTGCTCACTGTCGTAATTTTAAATTTTACTAATGCTAGTATAAAGGAAACCTATTCAAAAGGAGTAGAAGCAATGAGGGCTTTTATTACCCAGATAAGTTCGCAATGCCACCTAAGCGTCGTACGAAACACCTTAGTGAAAGTACATAGGTACACATGCAGGTTGGCAATGCCTCTAAAAGGTAGAGAAAACGCCATTGCCTGAGATATATCGTGCGAGTGCGAATACTTTTTGACGTCGAGTGCAGAGAAGCACGAGAAGCGACCTTGGAAAAGAGAGATCGAAGGAGATTGCGTGCGTCGAGCAAGCCAAGTACCTGGCACCTTAATCCTACCCGTATCTTTCAGAAGAGGACTTCGCCTGTAGGGACGCCTACTGACTCCTCTGCGGTCCGACTACTACCCAACCAGCGAGTCCTTCGTAGAAGACAGATAGTAAGTGCCCTGTTGTTGTACATAGACACTGGCCTTTTTAGCGTTAGCTCGCACTGTCTGCCCGTGTCAAATATCACGTGACTAAGGCACCGCAAGCTGAAACGTATACGAATACACGCGCGATTTTATTTATATCATCATAGAGCCCTTGTACTTTGTTTTTGGTTCATGATAAGTCTGTCATTTTTGGTGGAGAAATGTACTTTGATTTTTAAATTCAGAAAACATTGAATAAATGGTATCTCGATATCTGATTTTTCAGCCACTGACAAAGCTTCCACTTAAAGGAAGCAAGATATCTGAAAATGATAACTAAATTAGGAGTTACGTAATTAGATTTTCCGTTGTTATGGAATCGATAAATGTCTCGCAAGAGTTAAGATTTTTTATTAAGGTTGTACATAGGCGTTGATAGTAATAGGCACGAGTCCCGTCATGTATCAAGGGTAAAATATGGTTAAGGTACAAAATAAAACACATGCGTTCTACCTCCTTATTCCTATATGTATGTATGTATGTGTGTATAGTTATGTTATTATATATATTGATAAATTATTGATCTTTATTTTCAATGAGTGTATTATAAATATATAAATTTTTAATAATGTAAGAAAGTGAACTCAACAAAATGTAGAACTAAAAGAAGGCGTATGCATATATCATTACAAAATAAAATACAAAAATTGTTTAGGACACGACAGATGGACGTGTCACAAATTTCCTTATCATCACAGTCACATAAGAAATTCGCTAGTTATTTCAGGATTGGTAGACGCGCTGCAATATATAGATGATTTTAATTATAAAAATACTAAAACGATATGTCAGTCATACGTCATATCTCGCTCTTTTCCGATTCCGATCCTAATTCTGTGTAGAAGCTGCCTACATGGAAAGAAGAAATGTGGGTTTGCAGCAAGAAAGCACTTTCCCTCCTCTCCGTTCGCGGTAAATCAAGAAACGTACCTGGCGTTTTCAGTACACTGTTTATGCTAAAAGTGTAAAAACGCTGTGTGTTTAAGAAGAGTTTCGAATAATTATTCATTTTTTCATCGTGATCTATAGAATATTGTGATATACTTACGAAGAAGTAGTATATAAATTGTACTTATTACTTGTAGAGACGTAAGGAAAAACATTTTTTGAATTGCTTCTTTCATAAAGAATATTATTTCCCACGTGATTGGAAAAGCAGATTGATGTTATTTATTTGATATGGCTATACATTAGGCAAATAAAGTAGCTTATAAAAAAAAAAAACTGAGTGTCTAGCAACAAATTTTATAGTCTTCTACTCGCTTAGTACAATTATTTATTAATTACAAGATTGATAAAAATTATGTTTTTTAACCTTACTATTGTAAACCTTTTATGCTTGTTCCAGAATTTCTCTACTTTAGGTAAGCGTTGAATTCCGCTTTTCTTCTATGTTTCACAATTACTCTTAGTGTTAATTTATTAATATATGTGGATTAACTTAATTTTTTTATGGTTTGTTGGGAATTCCTTCAAAATATTCTATAATATTTTACGATGTGAAAATATATAAATATACGATTCATTTGATTAATTAATACAATTACATATTACCGACAATGCAAAAGTAAATACTCGGGAAAAATTAGAAGTTCAGTTCCTCAACACCACAAAGATACCTTTAGATGCAGGAAATACATTCTAATTTTTGTTTCTTCTTTACAAAGATCAATTATCTTTGCTTATAGATTACTTTATGACAACTAGTGAATTAAACATCAAATCATTTACATTAATAAGCTATACATATCCTATATTATTCAGTAAATTCATGTGGGGCGTAAGCGATAGCCCCCTTCGCTCTCCCACGCCTTCCTCGCAATATTTACACCATTTTTAATCACAGTAAGAATTTGTCGAAAAATAGGGTAAAAATAACATTGTTTTGTCTATTATTTGTTTGAAAGTGTGATGTACCATGGCCTCCCTCAGCTTCCTACACCTTTTCGATCGTTTTCTTCACAGTCCCCCCACGGCCCCTCCATAGTCTCCCGTGGCTTTCCCCATAAAATGATGGCAAGATATTTGGTTTTTTTCCGTGTTTAAAAATGGTTTAGCCTCCCTACAGCACCTACGTACTTTTGTATGGCCTAAATAAATTTTATTATCTTTCCAAAAATGGCTGAATCCTTAAAACGGATTTTTAAGTTACCCACAACAGCCCCACTCCAGTTCTTTTACATTTCTTTATCCTTCCGAGAGAAAGCCAAAGTCTTCCAAGCGCAGCCGAAGCCTTATCTGCTCCCTCCCCGCAGCAAACAAGATTTTCGAATTTATCCGAAAATGGCCGAGTTTTTTAGAGGGCAGCCTAAACCTTCCTCTTATGACCTTAAACAGGATTCATACAATCATCAATTCTTTGGAGAAAAGCCAAAGTTTTTCGAAGAGACAAAAAAAACTCCACATCTACTTAAAAATACTTTAGCAATAAATTCAGAAAATAAAACATATTTTCTTTTACTAGATTATAAGTCAAGTTTATTCAAGAAATAGAGGATATGTCAATATATTTATCGGTATATCCGGAATAATTATTATTTTATTTAAAATAAGAATTTTTTCAAATATAAATGGTAAAAATATCAATAAAGTACATTAAATTTGCCTAATTATTTAATCACCACCACACCGACACAGCTTCTATAAAAAGTAGGGAATATTACCTTTGCTTCTATGTTATTTGAAAAAAAATTTTAATAGAAAGAAAAACATGTATTTGATAGCATATTTTCACACCATCTTTGAGGTATTGCTATTCTCAGAGAAATTTAACAATTTTAGGATTTTTATGATTACATGAGCTGCATGATTTTTTTGAATTAAAACTACTAATACAGAGTGAAATCGTTTTCATTTTATTCTTGTGTCAGTCATAATTCAACATTTCTTCTCGGACTATACATACAATCTTATAATCATTGTCATAATTGATTGGTATCAAAATTAGATCTATAAGGTAGCATCTTGATGCAAAAATATACAGTGGGCCATTAAAGCACAAAGATTTTTATAATAATAAAATATGTCAGTCAATACTTTGACGTTGAATTTTTCATTTGTAATCAAAAACTCCAGAACTATAGAAAATTGATTGCTGCATGGATTTTACAGTGTTAAGTAAAAATAATTCTTTTAGTTACCATGTAATAATTTCAGTAAACCTGAAAGTCTAGTATTTAAATTCGCAGTATTTTATTACATTATGGATGTGTTGTCTTATGCATACTAGTACATGCGAAAAAAACTGTTATTATTCGCAAGACATAAAAATGAAATAAATGCATTGCAATATATTATGATTATATTTTACTGATTAGCCAAATTTTTTCTGTCATTTACCATTTTCAATTTCATGCTTTAAATACCAGGTATTTGCAAATGTTTACAAATTGAAAACAACCGTTGAAAACTTAAAATAGAACAAAAAGCTAAGAAGATTCCCCTTTTAAAAAGTTTATATTTATTTTAGAATATGCACACATGCAATGTTGCACAATATTATGAGATAATCATTTTTTAACTCAAAAAAGTACCTATAGTTTTTACTTCAATATCTTATTAACTTATTATACCAAAAGAAGACTCTATCAATATAACAAATTTCGTACAATAGTAAAGAGCTCCATAAAAATTATTCTTTAATAGGTTGAGCACTTGCATTATCTATTAACGTTCTACATTTTATTGATTAATCTATAAAAAAATTTCAATTACAGTGCTCTACTTATTAAATCTGAAATGAATTAAGATAAAATATTGATTGTTTTGAGAAAACTGTTCTCAAAAATCAAGCGCAATGTGAGGTTATTTAATCATGATATTATTATTTTAAAATAAATAAAATGATTTGTGATAAAAAAAAAACTAAAACGAATTTTTTTTACAGATTTTTATTTTTAGTAAATAAAATTTGAGGAACTAAAGTGTGGGTTGGTAGTAAATCAGAAGATATATATTTGATTGGTAATATTATGCCACAGATTATTGGAAATTGACTGCATAGTAATGACCAAGCGTTAAAAGAGTTTTTTTTAAACGCAAGAAATTTAAACTTGTCTATAAAAGATAGTGTTAAATTAGTAGTAATAGAAGCTTTAATGTTCTGGGGAAAAGCTGATATTTTAACTCAGAAATTTGATGGATGTTGTGATAAAATAGAAAATATGTATGCAGAATATAGAAATATCCAAAAGAATAATAAAATTATTAGTTAAATAGCTCATGAAAAGAAATGTACTTTAAAACAAAAATTATTGTTTAATATTGCGCATGGCAATGCTTTTAATCTTATTAACGAAAAGAAGAAGACTTTCCTCTTAGATCATGGTGATTTAATGGAGTGATATAGAAATTTTACATCATTTCTTTCATTAACAATTAAGAAAAATGTATTTTCCTAGGTTCTCCAAGTCGCTGATGAAGAATATGCTGTCAGAATTACAACGTTTAACATGGAGGATATGATATGGCAGGCACAACCTGACAAAAAAAACTACCATGAGATATTTGAGAACACTCTTTTGGGCTTTTTTGGAGTTGATATCAATGAATCGGATATCAGTACTAGAATATACAAAATCTCATCACGAAATCGGGACACTAACTTTGAACGAAAGTTGAAGGGGTTATACTTTAAGATAAAAGGAATCTCCTCTCGAAATTTCATAGACTATAATCAGGCAAATTTTTGAGAACAAGTTGTTTGAAAATTCACTGTTAACATGGGCTCTTACGCGAGGCTATTGACTTTGAACACATATGATACGATATTTTCCTAAATAATCTTCAACTTATGTTGCTACACGAACAAACATTAAATATACAGGCGCGAAATTCAAATGAGGCAAAAGATATCAAATATACTATATGTACAGCAGTAATTGATTTTCTCCATCGCTACTAACTATAATTATATTTGTATTGTTTGTTTGATGGTAAAAATACATAAATGATATCAAATTTCTTTTCCACGCTGTTGTATTGATATTGCAGGTGTTTACTTCATGAGAAGTAAAGACAAATGTATTAAAGTTTATGTAAGATTGGATCCAAAAAAAATGAGAAAAAATCTACAATAATAAACTTCATAAAAAAACAATATAAAATCTCTTTGGACGGATTATAATATTAATATTTGTTGTTGACAACTATTTTATTCACGTCTAAATACTTATGAATCCTTTTTAGTTTTGACTAGTTATTGTACTATTTTTCTATAAATAATTTGGAATTGTTTGTTACTCGTGGTTTACCACTCATATTTTCAGTAAACTTCCTGTCTCAACGGAACTTTTTTTTTTACAAACTGGCCTTTTCTTCTCCCACTTGTACAACGAGCAGGGTATTTGGGTGGTATCATTTTTTACAAGAACGTTTTTTTTTCAATACAAACTTGGGTAGAGTCACAGAGTGACAGCCACGGTCAAGGTTAGTTTTCCGCTAACACGTAAACAAACTCAATTATGAACTATATGTTCTGCTTGGATGTTACGTACATACAATTTAGAGTACCTCGGGAAAGACAATTTTTTTTCTATCAACTTCTATTTGCTAATTAAAATGTTCCTTCGCATATGCATGACCACATATTCAACGTTACGTACATCACTTCAGCAATTTACTCTGTTGATATCAAACTAATTCAAACCCCCTGCAGTGCCCCACCTTACTACGGCACCATCGTCATGAGCTACCTTAAAATATTTATAAGACAATTTACTTGGCAACTTCATGTTTGAAATATTATAACATAAAAGCAATATTAAGATGTATATTGGAACACACCGATTATATTATAAATTTTAGTTCAATTATTAAAAGCTTTATTTCAAAAATTACTGTCATTTTATTTATTTTTTTTTCAAAATCTTAACGGTAATATAAGCGATTAAAAAAAAATCTACTATAATTGAAAAATTTAAAATAATTTAGTAAAGTTTGTGAGTATTGATGAGGGTACGTCAGCTATTTTCAATGAGCTTTAATAAAATCTTAATTCTGATAACAACATCGTAATTAGCTACTCGAAAAATCAACTAAGGATTTTAAAATCATGTATTCCATGTTTTGACAATTTAGTAAGGTATTTCAGCTTTACTCATCCCGTTGCTTTAAAAATCTGAATTCTAATCAAAAATTTATTATCATTGACCACAGCGACTCACTAGTATCAACTTTTCAATCAGTTTCCACAGATTTTTTGGATTTTGGTGAGGTCATGTATGCCATATTATAGCAGGTACTTTCAGCATCTTAATACTGATATTAGATTCATGAATAGCAACCCCAAAAACCCCCGAGTAAGTATTCTTTAATGATTTATTGTAATTTTTACTTTTTGGTAAGGTTGAGTCCGCCATATTGAGTCTCCGATTTTGAAAATTGTACAAGAAACGATGTACAATTTATAAATGACTGCATTGGGTTACAGATTTTTCAGCTTCTAGCCGCCATGTTGATCCACTATTTTAAATAATCGAAACATGTTGAGTGGCATCAAAACGTACATGTTTCTAGCTTAGAAAAGCACTATTGTAGAGGTCATTAATCGTTAACAAAAAATAGGCAGTGGCTAGTTGACAGAGAACGATCCATATATATATATATATATACACACTTAGAAACCTTTACTGTCTTATAGTCAATTACACATACAGTTAAAGTTGCGTCGCTGCAGCCGTGGACTGCACATGTGCGCATCGTCAGGCAAGAGGTAGTAAGGCATTAACAACTAAGGCAAAAACAAAAGCAACGCATGAATCAACAACAAAAAAGTTAGGAGAGAGAATACCTAGTGAAAACTGCAAAAAGTGAGTCGTGTAAAGTGTAAATAAGGGGTAAAAAGTCAATGTAAAGTTAAGTTCAGGAAATCGAGCCACGAAAATAGCAAAAATGCCGCCAAAGACCAGAAAAGTAGTCGTCAGAAACACCACGCTAGGGCAGTGTGGTATAACAGTAAGTAAGGAAGATTATAAAAAAGTAAGAGGAACAAATTAGAGCAGTTGAAGATAAAACAGATAAGAAGATACGAGAAGTTCAAGAAGTAGCTACTAACCATATAAACTAACTAAAAAAAGAGCTGATTGGTTTACTGTCAAAATAGCGTGCAAATTGCAAAGTTAAATTCCAAGGAGTAAATGCTGTTATCCAAGATAACATTAAAAGAAGAACGGCGAAATTGGAAAGGTAGGTCAGTTACCAAGAGTGGCCCAAAGAAAAAGCGTGAAGAGAATAGAAAAAATAACGCGGTGATTAAGGGTGAGCAGTTTAGTGAAAGAAATATAAAAAAAAAAGTAGAATGCTATCTGAAGAAAAATCTTAAGTGGACACAAAAGTCGTTTCAGCAAAAGTGGTCGGTGCAAAGGAACACTTAAGTGGCAAGGTGGTTCTTGTAAAACTGCTACAAGAAGCCAAAAAAAAGGTAATGAAAAAAAAAGAGGACACTCAATAGAGGAGTTTTTATAGAACATGACATGACTTGGCAGAAGAAAGAAATTGAAAGAGAGGAAGTCTACTGAGCTAAGACATGGCGGGAAAAAGGTGCATCCACTAAAATTGGATACAAAGGAGTCTACGTGGAAAGTCACCTCGGGAAGTGGAACTATAGGCAAAGCGAGTTTACGTCACCCGAGCCAGTATGCTAGGATGCAAGAATTACAGGTATAGATGAAAAAATGACTAGTAAAAGTGAAAACGAAGGGTGACCTAAAGTAGATAAAGAAGAGTCCGACATAACTAAGTGCAAAGGTGAATAAAATTGGGGTGGCGTAAGTTTGATGCGGTAAGGTATAACAGTGTTTAACTGTGAACAAGTACATTAATGAGTACAATACATTAACACCTGTATTACTAAATTATAATTTGGACTTTATGAGGTGGCGCCATAGCGTACAGTCAATAGTGTCCGTACTATCGCATGATTTTAATAGTTTAGCTGCTTTTGTTTTTGTGCCTGTATACAAAGAACAGTATGCTAACGTTGAGGAAGAAGTGTGGCTGGGGTTTGTACAAGCCAGAAAAAGTTTGGTTCGTTGAATACCTCTCGCCAAGAAAGTTTGGAATAGTAGGGTTACCACAGCCCGTGCAGCAGCCGTATACCTGACTGAAGCAAAGTAAAAATGAGCAGCCAGCAGAGAAAAGATGCCTCACTAGAAAAGATGATGACGAAAGTTTGTTTAAAGACTCGTTCACAGGATAAAAGTAAAAGTATAACGTACGTGACACAAGTAAAAAAAAGAAGTGGACGGCACTCTAAAACATATTGGTTTTGAACTAGACGTTAAGGATGTTAAGCAGGAAATAAAAAAAGGCAGGTTAGAAAAAGCAAAATGCGAAAAAATTTAGAAGGCATGCAAGACGGAATTAAAAAAATTTAACCGGATTGGATAAAGATCGAGAAAGCAGCGGTTCACTGAAAAAAATTTTGACGTACGTTACTCCAAACGTTTGGAATGCCCTATTTCAATCAGAATATTAAGCTGCATAATCTTAAACAAATGATCGGAAAAAGTTTGCAATTGGTACCATGGAAGCTAAGACTTGATTGAAATGCAATGATCACAATTAAGAAATCCTATACTGCCATTTTCCTAGCGCCTGGCTTCTAGTAAGCATTGAACACAGAAAATGCGGCGGTCAGAGCGTTACTCTTCGAAGGTGGGAAGCCAAGGTACCCAATGCCTTTCGAAATATATCTATATGCATTTGCAGGCGCATGTGGGTACGCACTTAACGCATGCGATAGTTGACTCACCTTGCTCTTCAAAGTCGGGAACCTCAGCTTCGTGACTCCAAAGACTAAGACTTCAATAATATTCAAATTGCCATATTACCAATTTCGATCGATACGTATTAAAAACTGTGTAGTACTGGCATTCCATTGCCTTGTGGTCTTATAACACGGAGAAAATCAAGACATTATACACCAAAATTTTGTTTAGCATCGACCTGAAGAGAAAATAGCTGGAATGGCCAACGAGAATGGAGAGGATAGAAAAACAGTTGAAAGAATGCGAGAAAAGAGAAGAGGCGGGTGGCGGCTTTGATGTAGTGTCTAGAACATCAGCTGGCAGAATAAGAGAAGGATCAACCGAAAGTCAGGAGAAAATAAGACCTGTGAAAAAAAGTGGGGCGGTCTTGATTGTAAAACCAGGTAGTTTTTAGGGAAAAATGAACTTGTTCAGATGTAAAGCAAAACATAAGGGAACTAATATATACATACAAAGTGACATGATGTATGTCAGGGAAAAAAAAAGAGTTAATTGTGGCTTCGACAAAAGAAAAAAAAGGCTGAAGGATGAGATCTAAAATATAGTTTGAGTAATGTGCAAATTAATGGTGTATAGAAGAGGTAAAAAGATGTTTAATGGATGAAAGAAGAAAAAAGGTAGCCAAAACGTCTTTGCACCTAGAGAGTACAACATAACTATGGCGGATAAAAAGCGTGAAAGGGGGGGGGGGGGCAAATAAGAGCGGTCTGTCCCCGGGGGAGGGGGGGAAGAATTTTTAATAAGCCAGGGGCGGGGGGGTTAATTTTTAATAAGCCAGAGACGGAGTGGTTAAAACAAGGTTAGAATAAATAGATTGCATCACAATAATATAAAATAATGTATTTTTTTGAAATGTAGCTGGTCCGATATAGAGGTTTTTGAAAGTATACAGAAAGAATAGATTTTGTAAGTCAGTCTAAAACCTGGCTGGAAGAGTAGGGCTGAAACTACGTGAAGCATAAGTTACCAGCTGATTTTATTTGGGATTTTGTACCAGCAGTTAGGACTAAGAAAATGTGCAGCAAACGAGGGTTTAGTAGTAGGGGTTAAAAAAAAAACGGTTGCAGATAGGCAGTTATTAAACGAGATTATCGATAAGGGGCTAATTAATGCTTAAATAATGTGTGGAGAAAATAGTTTTATCATTTTATCTGTTTATAATTCAGAAGCTACGAGCAAAGTCTTACATTTACAGAAAGGTACGGATTTTTGGGGAGGAGACAAGATGATAATGTGGGAAGATTTCAATATCGAAATGGGAAATTTAAGTTGTGGTGCAATTGGTGAAAAATATTCAGAAATAACAAAGACAAGGTGGTAAGTGTAGATGGATACAGATTGGCAGATTTGTTTAATAACAAAGGATAGTTTATTATAAACGGAGCATGCAAGGGAGTCGAGGAATCCGAATTTACGAATATAAGGGGACGAGGAAACTCAATTATAGAATGTGTGTATGTGAACCATTATTGTATAGTATTCGTTGGCAGCTTTTAATTCAGATCACGCACCTTTGAGAGTTAGGTTAGCAATGAAAAACGGTAATACAAGCAAAAAATGAGGTACTTAAAGCATAGTTAAGAAAAAAATTTGTGTCCGGAATTAAGCTTCGTCTCGAAGCGTCATATCACGTTCGTGCGAAAATTCTGTTTCTCCCCCTTGTAAGAAAATCTACTATCTCACCCAACCCTTCCCCACACGATTTTCTTAGTCCCGTTACCGCCCTCCAGGGGACATTTGCTGGTTTTTTCGTAAGTTTAACCCAAGAACATCTGAGTTGGACCCGCCCCCACACCCCTAAAGCCTCGCCCCAACTTTTAAGGCCCCCCACACAGGAGATTTTTCTGACATCCCACGTCCCAAAGTGGGCAGATGCTTTTTTCTTAAAAACTTAATATCTCGAGAAGAGAAAGAGGTAATCCGAAAATTCTTGTTGTAGCAAAAAGCTAAGATGATAGCATATAAGAAAAAACTATAAAAAACTTTAAATCGTGAAATTCTAACCACCAAATTAGTAGAATAACCTTAAAAAAAAAAAGTTTTGGAACAGAATTGAAAAAAAAGCTGAATTATCTAAATAATGATTATTTTTTGAAGATACAATACTGTTGTGACACAATATTAAGCTGAATTATCTTTAACATAACCTAAAAGCCTGCAATTGCGAATTAATAGTGTTTAAAACCTAAAATCGTGACAAGGAAAAGAGATAATTTTAAAAATCTTGTCATATTATAGAGTTAAGATGATAGCAAATAACAAGCAATGATAGAGAACCATGAAACGTGAAATTTTAACCTTTAAATTGATAGAATGACATCTAAAAAGAACTGTTTTAGAATAAAATTCCCAAAAAATGGCTGAACTTCTGTTTAAATGATTAATTTCGAAGATAAAATACTATTATGACCGAATTTTAAATTTAATTGTTTTGAACCTAACCTGAAACTCTAAAATTTTTAATTTCTATTTTTTAAACCCTAAAATCTTGAGAAGAAAAAGAGATGATTTAAAAATTTTTCTCATAGTATAGAGCTAAGATGATAGCACATAACGAAAAACTATAGAGAACTATAAAACGTGAAATTCTATCCTAAAAATATATATAATAACCTTAAAAAAAAAAAATTTCAAGTACAAAATTAAAAAAAAAAGGTTAGAATACCTTCATAATGATTATTTTTGAAGATACAGTACCATTATGACAGGACAGAATATTAAGTTTGATTCTAATAATTTAGAGGTTGGAATTTTCCGTTTCATAAATCTATCTAGTTTTTGTTATTTACTATCATCTTAGCTCTATGCTTTAACAAGAATTTTCCAATTATCTGTTTTTCTTCTTGAGATTAAATGTTTTAAACACTAGAAATTCTAAATTTTAGGCTTTTATATAATAGTATATCTTTAAAAAATCATCATTAAAACAGTAATTTAGCCTTTTTTTTAGAAATTCTATTCATAAAAAGTTCTTTTTTGAGGTTATTCTATTAATTTAGAGGTTAGAAATTTACGTCTTATAGTTGTATACAGTTTATTATTTTCTATTATCTCAGCTCTAGTGTCTAACAAGAATTTTAAAATTATCCCTTTTCCTTCTTAAGATTTTAGGTTTTAAACACTATAAATTCAAAATTGTAGGCTTTTAGGCTATTCTAAAGAGAATTTTAATTAATATTCTGTCATCATAGTATTGTAGATTCGGGAAATGGTCATTACTAAGGTATTTAATCCTTGTTCATTTAATCTATTTTTAAAAAGTTTTTTTTTTAAGCTTGTTCTATTGATTTAGAAGTGAGAATTTACAAACTATAGTTTTTTGTTATTTGTATCATCTCAGCTGTATGCTTTAACAAGAATTAAAAAATTTTGTCTTTTTCTTCTCAAGATTTTAGGTTTTAAACACTATAAGTTCTAAATTTTAGGCTTTTTTTTAATCTATTCTAAAAAAAATTTTTTTTCAAGTTACAGTATTAATTTGGAGGCTAGAGTTTAACGATCTCAAGTTCTCCATAAGTTTTTCTTATTTACTATCATCTTAGTTTTATGCTCCTACAAGAATATTCGAGAAAATAGAACCAAATCCCCCCACTGAGCGCCCCCTCATCATGCACGCACACCCTAAAATTCTTTTTCTAAGAACGATTAAACGCACTTCAATGTAAAATTTAAATATATAGTACAATTTCATGTATCAATATTCATTTTTTTTCATTTGTATTACATTTTCTTAAATTTTTCCAAAAATCATAAAAGAAAATAGAAAAATTAATGAAAAATTAATTAATTTTTTTACAATGATATATAATAAATTCGGAAATAATTAATAATCAAAAATTATTGAATTGTACAACTTTTTGAAGAAGAAATTTTTGTTTGTACTTTTTCTCTATATGTAAATATAATAATAATAATAACATCTTTTAAAAATACTTTATCCATCCGACTTTTTTAATTTCATTTGTATTTTGTACGTATAATAGATCGTTAAATTAAAAGTTCATTAATCTATTTTTTTAAATTGCCAAAGAGGCTAATAGTTGGCTTTTATCCTTACCAATAATTCTAAGTTTAAAACAAAATCAACAACGTCATATTTTCCCTCTTGTTTTAATTTTATTATTTATTAGTAAGTGGAAAGTTATCATTGCCCTGACTTCTCTTTTGCTCATATTATTTTAGAGGTATGTAAAATTCTCAATTAATGTATTTACTTGTATAACACGATATAAATACGTGTAATAATTAACACTTGAAATGGTCAGAAAATAATAATTACCGTAGAAGTCTCGCTACGGGAAGTCAGTCGTCTCAAATTGAGACACAAAACTGTTTACCAAATATATGTATATTTAAGTATACAGTTTGATGTCTTTGTTGAAACTGCTGCTGTAAGTAGCCCTATTGAACGACGAAGAAACAGAACTCCCTTGATTCCAACTTCAAATAAACAATTAAAATACTTAATTTACGCATAAATAAATTAAAAAATAATGTATGTGCATTTATTATATTATGGCTCGTTACTTCAAGAACCCACCTGTCTTCTACCTACACCTGCTTTGTACAAGTTTAATGAAACACTTATTTAAATATACCTAGAAAAAATCATATTATACTATGTCATAATTCGGTGGAACAAAATATACATTGGTATAAAAATTAAAATCAAATTAGATTAATATTTGTGTCTTTATTTCAATATACTTATACAAAGTGACGTAACAACCGTGAGCGAATAAAAGATTTTTTAAGTATAAACATACTTTCTCAAAACTTTTACCTTAAGATTCATTTGTAGTCGTAGCAAATGTTAAAACTAAAGTGAATTGTTTCCTATATAAAATGAAAGGTGTAAAGATGTAATACCAGTAATTTCTTAAGTATTATCATTTTGTTTTATGTTCATTTGTCGTGTAAGGGGTAAATTAAAAGATTCACGGGATTTACCAGATTTAAAAATTTGATTAATATGTAAAAGACCTTGATTTTTTTTTATCAAGAATAAAATATTCTATAAAATCTTTTTTATATTCATTCAAAATATTTTTTGATAGTAAAACCAAAGCAAAAAATAGTTTTAATTGATAAGGTATCATGACGGCGTTTGTTCAAAAATATCATCAAATTGATTATCCTATTCAATTTATACAATGGCTATGGCAGTATCTTTGAATGTTTCATAATTTATTCCGTTATATGTTTTTATATCTTAACATATAGTTTTCTAGAATATTTACGTACTTTAATGATTTTGCAAAATTATTTGTTTCTTTCAATTTGAACCAAGCTGTATTATATGTTTTCTCATTTTCTAAAGAACTATTCATTTTGTTTTCATCAAAAATTACTTTCGTTTGTTTTGTAATCCTCATTTGCTTGATAATCTTAATTTTTGATAACAAATTTGAGCCCTATAAAAATAATATTTTTATAACGATCTATTAAAATCCATTTTATTTACATGTATTTGTCTGTAATACACCAATCTAAATTATTTACCGCATATCATAATAAAAAATACCTACAAGTGGCATTAAATTGATAAGAACTTACAAAAAGTGACCGTATGGTCTCCTCCATTAGCTGAATTGACAGAGCAATTGTCCAAAGACTGGGAGGTTGTGGATTCAAATCCCACTCAGGGGAGAAATTTTCTCACTCTTGTTTACGACTCACGTTTATGTATTTGGAGTGTTTTTAAATTTTACATGCTTTTTCTATCAAAATTGACGATTTAATATAATATTAATGATTAGTAATCGACTTTTACAAATGTTTTTCTATGATTTTAAAAAAAGGACTTTGATACGTCAGTGAAAAAAATAGAATAAAATCAATATATAAATTATAGCCGTATAAATACAAGTATGGAATTATAAATATTCATCGTTTAATTTAAAAAAGGTAGGGACGGGTATTGCTGTTGTACCATGAAAAAGTAGTATCAAAAGAAGAAAAGATAGTTTCACCTAAATGAACTGTATATGTACGTGCTATTGTGTACAAATAATCAAAGTCAGATTATCCATCCCGTAAAATCGTATAATGTTCACTTATGTGAATAGCGAAAAGTACATTTAATGTACTTGAAATGATGCACTAAAATTAATGTGACCTGTATAGTTCTGACGTCATTTTACAATAGAAATGTAAAAAATATTTCACACCGATATAAGACTGATTCATACAGTTGTATGAAATATTTATTTTGTGAAAAGTTACCAGATATGCAAGAAATATGTAAGAGAGTACACTGAGAAAAAAGTTAAGTAGCCATTACTTGAAACCCAAGCAGCCTTCACTTTAGCAGTCAGGTAGCTTTATGTTGAATGGCGTTAACTGTAGAACCCAAGCAATTTCTACTTGGCAATAAGTAACGTCTACTCTAACTTAAGCAGCTACTACTCAAGTCTACTGTAGTCGTTACAAAACTGCAACAAGCTCTTGTCATCTGACTGAGTTTGGTAGGCTCTACCGAACTTTTTTCTCAGTCCATCAATAATTTTTAAGCCTTTTCCACACTTACAAAACTTATTTTGAGGGATTTAAAAGAATTATTATGACTTTTTATGAAGAGATTTTATTATAAGGCATAAAAACCCATTTTATGTTACAACATCAATATTATTACCAACTACTTCCAATAAAATTGTACACAAACATATTCAATAAAGCAATGCAAGAACAAAAATAAACAGAACTAACTTATAAAAATCACATAAATAACAATTTCAAAAATATAACTCCGCAAAAGTATATCGTCTTGAATACTTCTGACTTCTGACATGAAAACATATTTACATAAAAGATAAAATAAGTTAAATGTTTTTTGTAATGAAACGGTTATGCCCTATAAGTGATATTACTAAAACGGTTCTACTAGTAAAAATTTTTCTATAGAACATACGCGCATAAGAAGTAAGAACATCAATCCGGTTTCTCGAAGGATACAAAGTAGGCATTACATGTTCGAGCCGTAATGATGAGTTATATTAAATTTTTTTTTTTCAAAGTCTGAGTTGTTTTTTAAACCTGATGCCGGATTTGTAATCAGCCACCACATAAACCATCAAATCGACATGCAACTTCGACGTACAAAATTTTTTTTCACACTTATGCACGATAAGGTAATTAAAGGGAGGAAAAGTAAGGTTTCTAAGAATCTTATGCTGGATTTTATAGTCATCCACCCCGAAAACAATGAAATTGACATGCAACTCTGACGTAAATGAATTTTTATTATTTTTGCACATAAGGGGTGATCATAGAGGTTATGGGAATGGTTTTTAGAATATCTGATGATAGATTCGTAATCAACGACCCCGAAAACCATAAAATCGACAAGAAACTCAAGATATCAGAAAATCAGATAAAACTCGTAGTTTTATTCATTACTTTTTTACGTAATAAACTTTTATTTCTCTCAATCTTTAATTCTCTTATTAAGTCCTTCTACCACCATGTAACTGCAAAGTATGCAGCAGAAAAACTTGTAGATGTGTAGCTGAACAGATTCCTTGCTGTTCGTTTTGTTAATGCAAAAAAGACAACACTTGTAAATATATGTAGGAAACTTACAATTGATGTTACCTCAATAAAACTTCCTTATTCTCTTACAGGGGATGGAATTGGGTGGACAATTCAAATCACAGGTGTACATCGTATTTTTACACATATATGCATATATGCAGACCATGGGTAGCATAGCAAGAAGCTCACGATTCAAAGCTTACCTTTGAAAAAAAATTTTTTTTCCAGTCTGAAGTTGACGTATTTTTTAAGTGCAATGTTTAACGAAAATTTTACGCCTCGCAGAGTTGCAAAAACTTTTTTAACGATCGAGATGTTAACGGTTGAAAATCGCAAAATTCCAATTTTTTAAAAGTTTGCGAATTTTTTACTAAAAAAGTATGGCATTTAGAGAAAAGTTGCAAGACTTTTTTTGCTTAAAGTGTGCCAAATAATACGGATACATTTTTTTTGCTGAAATTATATAATTTTTTAATTTGTTTATAAAATTTGTTAATAACTATAAATACTTTAAAAAAACTTGGGTGGAACCATTTTAATTAAAAAGGCCACGGGAGCCTATCTGGCGCCAGCACTAACTCTTGGATTCAGTTTTCTAGGAAAAAACTTTCAGCACTTGAAAAACAGCACTGAATAGTTCATTTTTTTGATAACAAGCTCTTAAGTATTTTTTTAAAACTCATCTGACTCAATTACTAGAACTTTATATTTATATGACTTCTTCTTAGGTAATAATTGTGCCTTACTATTTTATATGTATTTTATTGCAATACATTTGCATAAGTGCCTCTATGTTCATCTCTTAAATAATTAATCTCTTGGCATAAGTATCTAAATATCAATCAAAGTCCTTTTATTCCTGCCTTTTTAGTTTTGCAGCTGGCCCCAAATTTTCTGTATACACCTTCATATTCGCAAAGGTGTCTCTGCCTTTAATTTTGTATAGTTTTTATTTTAATTAATATTGATTACAATGTTATTTTTTCTAAAATCAAACCTACTTTTACCTGTAAAATATTTTGTAATTTTTTAAAACCAGCTGGATATTTCTATCAAAATATTAGAGTGGTTGGGACACATTGTAATTATATTATTACATATAAGTAAATTTTTCCAATAAGCTGTTGAATCATCGTATTTATTGTCGTTGATCCATATTTTTGAGATGCATGTTAATATTTGGTCGAGAGGTACAAATTTTTCAAAATTGTCGTAAATTTGAAATGAAAAAAATCAAATCTGTAAGATTCCTAAAGAGTTGGATAACTAAAAATGTATGTTCAGAATTATTTGGAAACATTTTTAATTTAACCATCATAGTGAAATATTTACAACTTATAACGAAAAGACACATTTGTTCAAATAATATAAGTTTATATATTATTGAAAAAGATACTTTAATGAGTTACAGTAATAAACTATGTAGACAAAGCTACTTACGAAGGTGTTAATAGATCTGTTAATAATACACGGAGAGAAATATTGGGCTGTATGAGCTCGCCTATCTATGGAGCTCTACGAGCCCAAGCCTTTGGACTCTCTCATGACAATCTCGAGGCTCGTA
>JAPYYV010004257.1:0-18411 GCA_030522625.1 Copidosoma aretas
CATTACCATCATCATTATCATCATTATTATTATAAAAATCATCATCAGCTATTATTATCATCATGATCATCATTATCATCATTATTATCATCATTATTATTATGATCGTCATTATCAATATCAATATCATTAATATCTTTTTTATCATAATTATTAGAGCATTTCTTTTCATTATCATCATCGAAATCATTATTATTACTATCATCACCACGATCATTATACTTATCATCATCATCATTTCCATCATTATCATTATCTTTATCATTAATAGTAAGATTATAATAATCTTAATTATCATCTTTATGATTATTATTATTATCATTATTGCGATCATTATCCTTATTATCATCATTATTATCATCAATTTACTCATTATTATCATATCCATTATCATTATAACATAATTATTATAATTACAACCATCATTATTATCGTCATCACCATCTTTATCATGATCATCATCATAATCATCAATTTTATTATCTTTATGATGATAATCATCATCCTTATAATAATTTCCAACATAATCATTATAAATTTTATAATCATTATCATAATCATTACTATGACAGTCATCATCACCATCATCGTTATGGTCAATATCATAACTAAGAGAATAATCCTGATTATCATTATCATCATCATCATAATTATTTTTGACATGATTCTTGTAATTTTAACTATCATCCTGATCATCATCATCCTCACGATTACTATTAGCATCAATAACATAAGTATTATATTGATCATTATCATCATTCTCCTAATCTTTATTATGATGCTTTTACAACATTAGTACATTTTTTTTGTATCGTTGTCATAGCGATCATCCTAATCAGCATAATAATTATTATAATTCCTATTCAACCATTTCTATTTCACCTAAAATTTTCATTATTATCATCCACATTATCATAATCAATATGACCATCATTATTATCGTCATTGTCCTGATCAACTAAATCTTCATCCTAATTATTATTATTTTAATTATGACTTACATCGTAATCATGATCATTATCATTATCATTATTTACATCATTAAAATCGTCAATACCATATAAACAGCATCACGAGTACTAATATCCCCATTATCAACACTATCAATAAGATTATTATCATTGTTTTCCATACTATCATCACCAACATCGTTATGTCTATCAGTGTTCTCATTGTCATGAATATTATCATCATTACTATCACTATTATGGTAAGTATCATTCAAATCATTATTAACATTATCATTATCATCTTTATTATCATCATTATCATCATTATCATTATCATCAGTATCATCATTATTATCATCATTATCAGCTATTATTGAGATCATAATCATCATTATCATTATCATTATTATCATCATTATAATCATTATAAATATAATTATTATCAGCAATATTTATATCAATATCATCATCATCATCACCTTTAACATAATCATCGACTTAATTTTTTTTACCATAATCATCATCATCGTTGACATCATTCTTAACATTATTATCATTTTTATTCTAGTAATAAGCATCATCAACATAATCATCGTCATCATCATGATCATCAATATCATTGTCATCATTATCACCATTTTTCTTCATCATCAATATTATTATCATTATTATCGACATTATCATCATCTTCATCTTCATCATCATTATTATTTTAATCTAAGTCATTATAATCATCCTAATCAGCATCATGATAATCATAATCTTTATTAGAATAGTCCTCCTTTTACTTATTATTCTTATTATTATCATCAACATAATAAATAATAGTGTGACCATAATTATTGTCGTCATCGTGCTGTCCAATAACATCAACATCCTAATTATCATCATCATTATTATATCCAATATCGTAATCATTACCATGTCCATCGACATTATCATCTTCATTATTATTATTATTATCATTATCCTTGTGATCATCAATATTATTATCAATGTCATTATCGTAATCATTATTCACATCATCGTTATCATCCCTATCAACATAATTAAAACCTTTATCATCAACATTATCATTATAACTTTTGTCAGTATTATCATCATTATGAATCTCATCGTAATCATCATTACTACAATCATGATCATCATCATATTCAAATTGATATTAATTATTATCTTTATCATGATGATTATAATGATTATCGTTACCAACATTATCACGAGCATCATCATTATCATCATTATTATCATTGCTATTATCAACATCATCATCATCATTCTCCTAAGTGACATCATAATACTTATCATCAATATCATCATTTATATCATCATCATAATTATCGTTATCATGAACATCATCATTATCATTACTCTTATCATTATTATTATCATCATTTACTGAATTAACAACAGTATTAGCATCGTGAACAGTATTCAAGTCGTATTGTTGTTTTCAATTACCAGTAACATTATCATAATCATCATTATCATAATCATCAACCCCTTATCATCATCATTATCGTAATTATCTTAGTCGTAACATCATTATCATCATAACTATCATAATTATCATCATATCATCGCTGTCATAATCATTAATATCGTCATAATCATTTTCGTAAACATTATAATACTGAACATAATCCTAATCATGATTATTATCATCATCAGCATCATTATCATGTCTATCATAATTATAATCATCATCACTAACATCATTATGATCATTATTTTAACCAACATCATTATGATCATCTTCATCATCATCATCGCTAACGTCATTTCCATCATGATTATTATCGTCATCATAATCATTATAGTCATCATTATCATAAACATTTTTATTATCATCATCATCATTACTATCATTACTATCATCAAAATTATCATAATCGTCATCATTATCATCATCAGGATCATCATCATCATCATTATTATTTGATTCATTATTATCATTTTAACAGTATCATAAACATCGTCATTCTTAACCTTGTCATTTGTACCGTTATCATAATCAGTATAATCATTGACAATCTAATCATTATCTTCATCATCATTATCATCATCATATTTATAATCATCATGATTATAATCATCATCATCAACATCATCATTATCATCATCATCATAAAAATCATTACCATCATTATCATCATTATCATTACCATCATCATCATCAATATATTTATGATTAACATAAACATATCTTTTATTATTGTAATCATCACCATTATGATCATTATTTAAATTACTATTATAATCTTTTTCCTTAAAGGTAACATCATTATTACTATTAGAACGATTGTCATCATTATTAACATCATCATTATCATCAACAGCAATAACATGATTATCATGATTATCATCATCATCATCATCATCATCATCTCCATCATTATTATGATCAACATCAACGACGTAATTATGATCATCATCAACATCATCATTATTATTTTTATCATCAACTTTTACATCATAATTACATTCTAACCATCGTTACTGTGACTTTTATCATCATCATAATTATTCGTATATTTTTCATCATCATCATTAATATCGTCATCATTATTTTCGTAAACATTATATTCCTGAACTTAATCCTGATCATGATTATTGTCATCATCCGCATCATTATCATGTCTATCATAATTATAATCGTCATCTTCATTGTCATCGTCATCATCATTATCATCATTTTCATCATTATTTTCATCATCATTATGATTATCATTATCATTATCATTATTATTATCAGCATTAATAACATCATTATTGTTATCATTATTATTATCATTACGATTATCTTTATTATCATCTACTTAATTATTCTGATGATCATCATCATTATTATCAGTATAATCATCATCATCATCTTTATCTTCATCATCTTTATCATCATCATCCACGTACGCAACATAATTGTCAGATCATTATTATTATTATAGTCATAATGATTATCAATTACCATCTTACATTAATTATTTGTTTGGATCCACCAAAAATGCCAAGCCGATATTTCTATGGGAGGGATTGATTTTCATTCTGACGATATGACATATGGGTGGGACTATATTGGAAATTATTAAACCAATTGACATTTGATTATATATATGGTCTTTGTATGATGAGCTTGGACCAAGTTAGCATATAGTAGCTGTCACAAAAACTTTGTAGATGTAGGTAACCTATGATCACTAACCACAAGCACCAAGTGCCTCTGAAGATTTATTCAATAGTTTTAGCACTTTAGGTGCTCTCCTCATGAGTAATCCAAAGAAATCATTATATGCTAAAGTACTAGTATGCGGAAAAGCTTGTCTATTAACATACAAAAGGAACAAGTATACAGAGCTGTAGAATTTTCAAGATTTAAACAATTTCTCTAACTACTTGTTTTCTATACAGATTTTTAATTGTAACTTTTTTCATGATAAATCGTCTTTGCTATGTAACAGTATGATGATTAGGTGAGTTATTGTACTTTGCAAATATTTTATAAGTAGCTTGTAGGACGTTGCTTAGTTCACGATAACCTGATCAAAAATATCATAGGTAGTAATATTAGCTTATTTTCGTGTTACGTGTAAGTAGTACAACCACGTGGGGATTAAAAATGTATGCTAGTATGCCTCGCATAAAATAAATCTCTCGATCGCAGAAATGAACATGACTTAAAAATATTATGCGTACATTTTTGGTGAAACTTTTATGACAACGAAGATTTTGATGTCTACAAATCTTGAGGATTCATTTCAAGAATGAGAACCGACAATTGTGTGGTAAAAACGATTTGCGAAACGATTGAAATATGCAGTACCCGGGACAACTTTATTAATTTCTCAAAATAACAAAACATAAAAAAAAAAAAACATCACAAAAAGTGCAGAGGCATTTACAAACACAACGCTATTTGCAGTATGCAATTTATTGCACGAAAAAAATACGGAGTCTTGAAACCCTCAAATAATTATTTTTATTTTATGACTAAGCAACAAGACGAAACATACCTATTTACGATTTCTTTAATACGCGTATTTAACTGCTTATTTTATTTGTCGCACAAGTGGGATACGACGCATGCGAAGTAATACAATAAGTACACGCAGAGGCAGAGAGTTCCTACAAGCGTATGCAATAGTCACTATTTGAAAAGACATGCAATTTATCTCTAAAAAAAAACTCGTTGGCTATTGCTTGCAATATCTAAAAATATTGTATAAATCTCGCACAAAATTTTAAGCCATTCTTATTTAAGTCAAAAAAGTAACCTTTCTTATTAAAAAAGTCACAATAGATAGGGCGTGCTCCGTTTTATATAGCAATATTTATTATAAAAGATAATATACGCATTAAATTAGATATAGGGCATGCTCAAAAGGGCCAGTTTTCTAAAAATGTATTCAGTAGATTTTGTGTGAAAAGAAAGTGTGGAACGTAGATACTATCGATTCCGAGAGAATAAGAGAACAATATTTTTCAGAAGGCCCACTTGTTAATGGTTATTGAAAACCTTAATGTGATAATATAAATTTTTAAGGTACCGTGTTCTAATCAAATAATTATCTTTTTACAAATGCTTCAGTTGTTTTTCGATCAACCGCTTTTCAAAATAAAATAATAATGACAGGCAATATATCAAACGATACGGAAATACTGTGAAATATATTTAAAACATATAATAATACGGGTACGGAATGGTCGAGATGTAAAATCACGATTTTTATAGATTGAAAAAAATTAGCTTTTTTTCAGTATGAAAAACTACCCTATGATAAATGTCTATACATCGAACCCACAAGATACTCTTTAGAGAGAAACTATATGGGACATTGTTACATTTCTAAAGAAAATGTCAAAGACACAGTAGTATGCACAATTATGTCACCTTAAGATTGTCTACCGACGAAAATACAAGTTTATGAGCTCTTCAGTGTGTGATGTCCGTATACGGAATTCTTATTACAGAAGTAATGTATTCACAAAACCAAAATTAAATAGAGCATTGTTTGGCATGTAGATATCCGTAGAAATAAAAAGAATCTTTGATCAAAGGTGTAGCATGATGAGAATTTATGTCATCTGGTATTATAGAATTGCTTTACGATTTTGTGTTTTTGGTTATAGTGATTTTCTTTCAGAATACATCGACACATTTTTTTAAAGTAGGTAAGTAGTAAGTAATAAGTCTCACTTAGTAACATCTAAGAGCAATAAACTTGGATGTATAAATGTATACAAAAATAAAGAAGTTATTATGTAAGATATCTATATATTTAAAAAATTACTTGCCTGCAATTAGTCACGAAAAACTGTTTAAATTATTTTCGGGGGGAATTTGGAAGAGGAGAACAATTACCTGAAACTGCCCTTGTCGAAAATCATTTGGTATACGTTTTAATATTGTTTCATAGAGGAAAACGTGTAGAACACTGTCTACTGGACTATAATAGTGTCAAGAACGTAGCGTGGAGTCGTAAAAACCAGGCATTGATTTCTTCTTTGTGTTCGAACGTTGTTGGTACTGCATACACGACAGCTCAAGCACGTTTGACACTATGTATGTCTTTAAATAAACTTTGCTCAAAAGTTTTGTACTACGGACTCCAGAATATCTGCATCAAACATGTCTTTAGCTAACAAGTATCAACTAGCAATCGGGTCATTCTTTGGGAAATCAACAGATTAATCTGATAGCTGGGGTCAGAGTTTTTACATGGAGACCCTAATCTTAACTTACCCTTATTTTTATGCTTGTCGTGTCTAAATAACTACATGTGTGACATGCCATACATATAAAGTTAAAGGAGTAAAGCTGAAATTTGAAGATGTATTGAAAATCAATTTGACTCTGTTGCGATAATTATTCAACGGTGGGATAAGAACGTTATAGATACAGACAATACGAAAAAAACTAAGATACTGCAATCGGGAAGTTGAATATGCATGAAGTTGTAATATGCACTCAAAAGAAATAGCAAGATGGTATTTAAATGGCCCTAATCTATTTTAAAAACGCTATCTTACCCCTACGGTTACAAGAGGATCTCATTTATTTTTATCATGGATACCAATTTTTGCACTTGTGCACGCTCGATAATCTAATTAGGTGTCAGCCACAAAGAGATCAGACTACATACGGTAACAGGACTTTTTTTCTAATTTTATTAAATATCGTTAAATTTTTTTTTTTTTTTGAGCTACTTGCGCAGGCCCCACTACTTGCCCGACCTGAATGGACTCTACCAGAGTCTACAAAAATTGTTTACTTACTTTAATGAATAGATGTCAATTACATAAATGTAATGGCTACAGTTTCACTGTAATTTTTGCAGCTTCGCAGGCATAGTAATACGGGCTTACTAGCTCAAATCTCGGCCTTTTCTCACTAAATTCGTACTTCTGAAAATCTATTTCTTATATGCGTATTCTAACAGTGTTTTGATAATTCACAGGCTATCTAAAAATTTTTTCCTTAATGTTGAGTAAATAATTGATTTACTAAAAAATCACGACAGCTTCCTATCAGGCTAATGACGATACTATACATATACGTAGTAACACAGCAATACGATGCCATAAAGAGCTTGTATAAGTTCCTCGAAGCAGCTGAAAGAATCGGTACAAAAAATTTTTTTTAATTACAATTCATCAAATTTTAGATGCCAACGCATTCAGCAAAATTTATTTTAATCGAAATTTTCAACTACTTACGAGACATGCTCTATATTGTTATTAGAAGTAGTAATATTACAAGATATACCAATATATTTTACATGACTAAATACATATTCATTTTACATATCGTGTCTAAGTACGAATAGGGAATATGATTAAGTTTTTAATGGTCAAATCCTCATCTAATTCAAGATTTAAAACGGCTTTCTAATAAGAATTTTTTTAAAGTTATGGGTTTGATACTCTGACTACGAAGAACTTCGTACATTTTTTAACTTACGCACAAAAAAGTTACGTGTTAACCTCACAATTTTTTGCACCTCACTACTTCAAAAAACAGAGTAATGAACCACAAACTTCTTAATTCATTGAAACTGACACAAAACAGACTTTTTAAGATGCATGATTCGTTGTAAAATAACATTACTCTATGCTTATTTTATTTTGTTGTTACAAGAAGAATGGAGCTAAACTTTTGATACTTTTGCTTTGTTATCAAAAAACATGCCGATGGGAAATTTATTTTTATTTTTATTCATTTTTTTAAATCCATGGTTGGAAATAAGGTGTGCGTTGACGCTTAAATATGTAAACAGCTCGACCCTCATCTCTGTATAATATAGGTTTACGTACATGAATAAGTATCTGATTTACGAATAGTTATACCTATTAAAATAGCATGGCAGCTACTAAGTTCATGTACAATATGCACGTCTTAAAAGACCGAGATGCCTACTAATTATGTCTGTATGGGTGAATGAGAGTGATTTTGTGTGATATTTACTTTGAATCGTTATAATAAAAGTATGTAAGAGGACAGGGGTAAAAGTCAAGAGCAAGATAGCAAGATAGCTTAGAAATTCACGTAGAGCAAAGAAAGTGTGTTATTGGGTGGCTTTTGAAAGGCTGTACTTTTCCGTAACGATTTGAATTGGAAAAAACAAGTTTTAAGATTTTTGAACTCCGTTTAGTAGCGTGTGAAATTTAACATTGCTGTCAAAACGCGTTTACTTTTACAAATCAATGTTTTAAATACCTTATTTATTTAACAAGTACTTAGTAGGGTTCAAAAGTTTGAGGAAGAGAATCAGCCGAAAAAACTATGAATAAGATGTCAATTGAAAGAGATAGACGTAATTTATTGAATTTTTTTTTAAACTACGGTACCTGAAAAATTTAATAACGAAATTTCATGAAAAACATCGTATGCTATTTCTCACCAGCTACATCATTGTCAGATTAAGTGACAATTTTTATAACTATTAAAAAACTTTTGTAATAAAATGTTTGAAATATGTGCTGTATAAAGGTAATGAGCCAGCTCAAAGTAATTAGGTCGAGTATATTTTGCCGTATTAATAGACAAGCTCCTAGCTGAAGATGTCTACATATCTTCCATGAATTATGACTTCTTGACACATTGTTTACGTATACATTTTTTTTTGTTACGAATTCTTCAAATCTCTTTTTTTTATACGCGTATCTTTCCCAAAAAGAAGCTATTAGTGCGTTTAATGTACTATATCATTTTTTAACTGAAACATATATACAATCTAACGACTAATCCTTTGAAGGTATTTATGTCGTATCAGAATGCATGGATATATACTTATATGTATGTATTTGAGTATAATCATAAATGTTATACGGATAATACATAAAACATTCTTTTAGCTCCGTTAGTTAGCTCAAAAAAGATTAAAGATGTAATTTTTCGTTTTTATAGAAACTAGAATCGACCATAAATTAGCGTAATAAACTTGAAAAGTATGGGCGAATGTTGTTTCGATTGCTATAAATTTAAGACAATAATACCTGATTTCCCCACCCCCTTTTCCTAATTACAAACTGGCTCGATCTCCGTGTATTTCTGCCTATACAAGAAGCGAAAAAGGCGAGCTCGATATTTGTATAATCCATCAGGCGGGCCTAGTTAAAATCCTACTTTTGTTTTATACAAATTTTCAATCGTCGGTTCAAAAACAGTAAATGTCTTAAGAGGGCAGTGTTTCTTAAGTAAAGTGAAGTTTACTGAATATCTAATTTTCTATCAAGTTCAGCATAACTAATCTTCTAATATCAACTATTCTCGAAAGTTATCTGGTGGTTGTGCCACAAGCTTAATGCGAGCAGTTTCTCTTGATTTTTGATGCACTTCTGCAGTTCGAAGTGTTATGCCAAAAATATCTTCATGGAATCTGTTTTCGTCCTAAAAAAAAATGTAATTAAAGTATATTCAAGGAAAATATTAAAAATTTCTTATTGACTTCAACAAATACATAAATCTTTTTAAAAGGTTCTACGAAAATAAAGGTTACATAACTCTGATTAATTATGGATTAACTAGCTTACTAATAAAGTATTGTAAAAAGCTAAAAAGTGTCGAAAAATACTACAAAAATAACTTTATGTACCTTATTCAAAAGTAAGTAGACGTAACTTGGATCAAATAGAAAGAATAATGCAACCTAAAAATTCATCCTTTTCACATATATATATTTGTTGTCAGATGTAAGCAGTTCCTTCGTAAAAGTTAGATTCAAATGATTTTTAGATGATCTACTAAGAACGTTTTAATAATGGTTATAAAAAAAGGTTACTTTTATTAGGAAGAAATTTACAGTCCGTCGAAGTCTTACATTGCGCTTAATACATTAGATTGGGCTATTCATAAGAATAATCATAATTTTTTTATCTAAACGTATTATCTAATGAGTAAGTAAAATGTTATAACACTTTATTGATGCTGTACTGTTGTATCATTTCACAACTTATATTTATCAAGAATGATATGTCTCCAAACCATACGTAATTAATTATGGAAAATTAGGTACTTTTTACTAATATGAAATGCTTGTGTAACTCCCTAAACAAAGACGCTTATAATTTTAAGATTTAAAAGGAATCATTTATTACTATTCAA
The DNA here is from genome assembly GCA_030522625.1 of Copidosoma aretas. Lineage (NCBI taxonomy): Eukaryota > Metazoa > Arthropoda > Insecta > Hymenoptera > Encyrtidae > Copidosoma > Copidosoma aretas. The sequence continues at coordinate 10,549 of JAPYYV010004257.1, forward strand.
ATAAAATATACATGTCAATATGAGCTATATTTAGCAAATGTCTGGTCTTGATAAAAAAAACAAGGTACATGTGTTGTTAAAACTTAGACTTAGTGTCCAAAACTATATTTAATTATTATTTTAAATTTCTACCATAAGAATCTTCAGCATTCCCTAAATAACACGATAATAAATTGTCAAACGCGAATACTTATATGATTGTGTTCAAAACGTATAAGGATGTTATTATAAATCTAAATTTTTTGTGTGCAAACATTTTTTGTCCATACGATGAAGTAGCTGAAAGAAGCAATAATATGTAATTATTCATGAAAATTTGATTTGCTACTGAGAAAAAGCATGTTTTTATTTAAGAGGGTTTGGGAGAAAAATAAAAAATATAGAATCTTGCTGAAAAAATATATGTTATGCTTAAGCACATAAGAAGACTACAATAATTTTTTCAAATCTTTTGCCAGGCAAAATATCTAGAAAACAATTGTTGAAAATTGTCATTTTGACGCAGTTTCTTATGAGAGAACGAGATGAAGTTGCTTGTTTACTCAAATTAAGGTACAATGGAAATTTATAGGAACAAACAAAAAATTCCTACAGATACCTTAGGATACTAGCAAGATATTCAACAGAAAAATTTAGCCTTGCCAGGGATTTTTTTGAATTATGTATGATTACAGTTATAGTTACATTAGTTTGTTGGCTGCGGGAGGATGTGCGTGGTAAAGGGGGCTTAGCTGCGCGGACCGGGGGGACTTCCCGTTCCTCGGCACTCTGAGCGAAACTCCCAAACCTCCTTAATTTCTATGACATAACACGAAAAACCAATGCACCAAGTAGATATTGTTTTTTTGAATTTGTTTGTGTATTCTTTAATAGTATAACTGATGATAAAAAATTAATATTGATATCGGACTTAAATTACGAGCAAACTTTAGAACTAACCACAGACACAATTTTCACTTTATAAAAATGTTGTGGTTAAAATATTTGATCGAAATAGAATCTCTAGCATTTAATGATTTATTTTTAACTGTACTTTATCAGAAGTAATAGTTCTAGGACCCAAAATTACTATGTTTACAGACAAGTGTCGCAATTTAAAAGCATTAATGAGTGCACTAAGCGTACTTAATATACCAGCACACACAGTTTGCCCGCGCTCTTTTTTGCTGTACAATTACTAAAATTTACATTTTAGCTGACCAGAAAACCACGTTTCTACTCAGTTTTTCAAGGTACCTTTATTGATAATTTACTTATTTAATATAATATACACACTCCTAATTTAAGTCAAACCACAACCTACGAATCTAAAAAATGACTTTTCTGTAACATCTTGAATTTTTAGTAACTTCTGCAACATTCCGTTGAGAGAACAAACCCTATTTTACGTGTCATGTAATAGGTATATAGACCTAATAGTGCTTAGATCTCTCTGAGCAGCATAATCAGATATAATAATTTGTAAAGGTAACTTGTGTGCACTATTTGTACAACTTGCTCGTAATAAGTATAGCATACGTATTCTGTATATAAATCAGTAGGAGTACTTGTTCATTTATGGCAGCAATGGTGGCTACAGACTTTTATCTTTTTTAGGGGCTGTATTCTGTAAAAAAGCAACACTCTACACTACGCCACAACATACACGGGTGGTGTTATGTAACTCTCAAGAAAGGTTTGTAACCTATTTTTGTTGAGCGCACAAGATTTTTGTTGGGTTTTGCGTATGTGCAATGGACGAAAATCAGTCAAAAGAACTAAAAAAAAAGTTAGGGTACCGCCACATGGAGACACAAAATTAACTGCCGTGCATAAATTCATTACCAAAATTTTCAAAAAAGTCAAATTGGTTCCCGCCGTTTATTGGGCCATTTGCGGAAATGGTCAAATTGCTTCTCGAGGCCCCAAGGCGCATAGTCAAATTGGTTCCCGGGGGAAAAAAAACATAAATTATATACAATATATATATTTATGTATTATATATATATATTGTATTGTATTTTAATGTATAGAATATAAACATTAAAATAATTATAAAAAATTAATGTTTTCAGAAATGATATATAATTTTACTAGCATTTACTTTACTGATATATACATTCATAATTATTACAAATAAATGTTTTACTACTAGCTATAGGTATTGAGTAAAGAGAAACGCGTGGATAGCAGTCGATCACACTCGACTCTCGGCTGACAAAGTGTCAAGTACTTGTAATAATAATTTTACTGTAAGCTCACTATATCGGTTTCGTTTAATATTTCCTTACGTTTCATAAAAAATAAATTAATTATATTTTTCTTGTAGCACCTGATTTTGTAACACAAATTTTTGTTTGTTTTTGTGCAAGTATTGAACATGAAGAGTCTTTTAAGTGAAAGAGATAAGACTCGTTTGTACGTAGATAACCACACTTTTGGTATTCAAAAAGAATCTGAAAAACGATCTTCAGCGTTGGACGTGCACTATTTGATCTGGTAAGTGCTATATAAAAATAAATGCCTTAAATGATGTTTGATGTTGTGAAAGGATCAACTCACCAACACCAGCACAAACAAGTTGACAAGGCCATTAAGAATCGGTGAAAATGTGTGGTGATCTGAAACGTAAAGCTGTTGACAATGTCTTGGTTAATACCTCTAAATTATTGCGAGATAAGTTACGGTATTCAGATATCGATATTTTAACTGTAAATAATGTAAACAATGTTCGACGAAGCATTCGTACCACCTTTGCCGAAGTCTTTACCAGAATGTCACGCAGCTTTGGACGAACTTAGACCTTTTAATACGAACAGAAACGAGCAATTTCTGCTTCTCAATGATAACATGGAAAATATTATTTGGTTTCCCGGATTGAATAGTCAAGAACCAATTCGACTATGCCCCTTAGGGCCTCGAAAACCGATTTGATCACGGTTATCTGCGACATCTTTAACTGGGAACCAATTTGACGCCACCGGAATCAGCAACCTGCAATCTGGACTTTTCTGATGGCCAAATAAGAAAAGTTTTGTACTTCTGATGGTTCGGGTCAGATGTCGATTGTTTCCGCAGCACACGGGATTTCTAGCAGAAGATATTAGGTTAATTAGCTAGTCCTGTTATGCATCCTATTTCTTTCGCACTCACAAATATAAATGAAATCAGTACAGGTTTTTCTGCTTCCACGATCCTCACAAACTCCAGTAAAGCTTGGTGCAGACAGTCGAGCTTCTAAAGTAACTGGGGATAAGGTGTTTGGCATATAATAAATTTTTTTAGTTGAACGCATGTTGTAATACAGCTTCTGTATAGTCCAAGTCCAATATATGGTGTTAGAAGTCCACTGACTTTGTCCAGTTCTTTTTTTCAATTACATACCAACTTTCTTTCTGCTCCACACTACACGGTCAAGTAAGGTGCATCTTTTTAGTATGTCGGTCGGACAATTTTTATGTCATTTTTACACAAGTGTATCCGTATACACCACATACTATTGATAAACTAAGCGTCACCGTTTGAGGAAACCGTAGTATACAGTAGTATAGTGGAGTGTGGTGTACAATCTTGACAAGTGATCGAAAACCAGCTATTCATAGAAGGACTCTCTAGATTATACATAGTTGCATTGCATCTGACAACATTGTGGCAAATTCCAGAGCTTCTATTGACCCGCTCTAACTTATTAATTAGATATAGGGAATACGTCAGACATGCTCACAGAGCATACGGAGACTGTCAGAACGTAAATAGATGGCGAGATAGTAACTAGGGGTCCAACTCGAAATTTAAGTGCTGCAAGGGGGCAGTTTAAGGGCCTAACCATTATGATCACGCGAAAAACAATACGTTTCTGTGGAGAGGTGATGGGGCAGTTTAAGTACCGTAAAAGGGTCAATCGAATAGGAGTAGGGATGCAGAATTGGCCTAGAGCGGCGTAAGGCCTACTCAAAAATAGACGAAAATAAATTTATCCTCATCTCAGCTTATATTCTGTCAAATTCTCACTGGTAGTAGAAATGTTGTGCGGGGTTTGGAAAGCAAGAAGAGCTACTATCTGTGCCCCGCATGAAATCGTTCTAAATTATAAAAAATTTGTATGCTCATAGATATATTACTTCTCAATCTGCAGCAAACAAACTATGATCAAAAAAGTTAAGAGGATCGTTTCATTATTTAATTTGGAAGTACTCTGATTACATCTGCTTGACACATTAATGCCTATAAGCTACTTTTTGTTACTTAGGTTTTAATGCAATATATCTGAAGTAGCAAGAACGAAGGCTACTAGTATAAGACCTCTTACCCAAGTATTAATATGCTTAGGTATTGCTGGGTACAATAATGAACCCAAGAAAAATATTAGTCTGGTATACCCCTTCTAAATAGAAGAATATCTTCCTATTGTCTTGCTTAAGACAGCCATATAATTATAGAAAATCTTCGGTTCACTTCTATTATCCACACTAAAATATTGTCAATTATAAAAACACCTTCATTTATCTAAAAGCTGTTGAATTATGCGACTGTATCGATAGGCTGTGTATATATATATATATATATGAGTCAGTGGCTTGGTGGAGTTACCGTGAGCTATAAGTCAGTTCTGTACAGACAGCTATGGCACGCACATTTTGTTGTATTCTTTTACTCCACGCTCTGTATTATAAGTCAGCATCGTTCGTTAAATTAAGCGGTGAGACAAAGTTCTTTTTAATTAAGTATTATTACAATAAACAGTCTCGATTAAGAAGACACCGCTCTCTTTTATTTCTCGCCCATACACACCTCAACGATATTAGGTTATGGGCCAAGCACGCTTTCACTGTGCGTTTTTCTACTCTGTTTTTCGTGCGTGTGTGTTAGTGCCGTCCGGAGATAATGGCAGAACAAAGAGTCGAGGTCAACGAAGCAACGTCTATGGCTAGAGACGAGCAGCATGATTAGATCCCAGTGATTCCAGCGTTCAAGAACACAGCATCCAAGACGACAGCATCAGAGACGGTAGCGTCCGAGGTAGCAGCGTCAGTGACTCTGCTTGGTGATGCAACGGCGGCAGCAATAACAACGGCATTCGCAACAGCTGTTGAGGATGACTGTAAGCTCACTTTGTCTATTTCATAAAACCCTAAGGTTGGCGTGCGTCGTGCGGCAACAGACAGCACGGCGGTATTTGCTGGCAGATTCCTGGAGAGTCCCAGCAAGGAAAATTGCCTGCTCGCACGTGGCACTGAAACACCACCAACGGCCGTGTTTGATGGCGTAAAGCGGGGGGAAAGGAGCTACAGGCAGGGACAGAATAGAGATGTTCTCCTCTCTCTCTCTTTATTCCTCTCTCTCTCTCTCTTTCTCTCCCCAATTTGTGCTGTCACGCGGCTTTTCCGCACGCTAGTATGTCAGCAAAACTAGTTGACAAAATAGGTTTCCTTTTTTGTTTTCTTTCGTACCTCTCGTTGTTTTGTATGTCGTGCGCACGTCTTAAGATTTGCCAGCGTTGATGTCACTTTGATAAGTGTGAGGCAGAAAATTACAGATATCACTTGAATCAAGATAATTATTAGATATCACTTTGATTAAAAATTTTTTGTAAAGCTAAGGCTCTGGGCGGCCCTCAAAGTTAAAGGTGGGATTTTTAATGTATCTTAGACTGATCAAGGCTAATTGAAAATTTCGTCTAGAGCAGGCACGTGCGCACGATGCTTCGGGGCAGCAGGGGAAAGCACATTATGATGGCATACATCGAAAAGCCATACGCAGTGGCAGGATGGAAAACTCTCTCCCTGTTTCTCTCTGGCCTCTGGTCATAGCATCGTTAGCGCGCCCGTTGCTGATCTAGATGCATTGAGAGGCTGAAGAGCAGACGACGGCAAGTCCAAGGGGAAAAGCCGCTTGCTTAAAGTTTAATGTACACTCGATATGTTGTTGAAAAGTTTAGCGCATAAGAGGAAACAAGATAAGACCAGCATGCGGCAATTAGAAGAAGGTTCAGCTCTCTCTTACTCCCTCATTAGTTTGTCCCTTATTACAAACGTGTAATGTTCATGCTCCAGGTCGAGGGTTCATCAACGGATGGCTTGATGGCTCCTTCTTCTCCTGTGCCTTCTTTGTTTTCCAAAGAAAGTGCAAGAAATATGCGTCACTGCTTTGCTTGTGTTTAAAAGGTAGAATAAAAACCTTGGGCGATGCACAGAATAACCTAAGGCAATACTATTTGAAAGCTTCAAATTTAAAGTCAGATTAACCTGTATATTTAATTTTCCCAATCGCTATAAGTGGACGATGTATGTGGTATAGAGAGCCTGCCAGGGAATTAGAAACGACACTTGATTGATTCATATTGTTTTTCCCCTCTGCTGTGACTCTAATCGTATCGACTATCGCACGCACGTCACTGGTTTTTGGTTGCGTTTGATGGTAGCTAGACAAGCTAGAGGATTTGTAACAACAGATACCTGTTTACTTGTATTTTTTAGCAAAACTAGAGCTCTGGGAGACTGATGTTAGTAATGGCAGAAGTTTGCAATAAAATTTGATTTTTACAGTTTTATAAAATAATCTGTTTGATAAACCTCTATACTTTAGCAGAGTAAGCTAGCGATACAATTTCAAGAGTCTGCCAGGAAACTTACTCACTTGAGTCATGCATACAAAGTCGGAACGGAAAAGACATCAGTGCACACATAAGGCATGACAGGATTGCTGTTGAAGATGCGTCAGTGTGCTTGTATCTTACTTTTTTCTGTGACTTATGCAGTCTTCTGGGGCTTGGTATCAGTCACGCCGGGCTGCGTGGGTTTCCTAACATGCAATCGTGCTTTGCGTCTGAGTACGAGTGCATGCACTGGGTCTTGTCAGCTAAATTTTACTTGCGTTCCGTCGGTTTAATTTCACTCCCTGACAATTGTATGCAAATTTTCTTCTGAATTTTACGGCGAAGCCCTTTATCTCCTCGGATTCCTTGAAAACCGAAAAAGGACATTGAAGTTGCCTGCGAACATGTTCAGTCAAAATGACAAAGATTCGGAATCTGCTTGTTCTAGACCCAGGTTACGTTAAAAATCGGTTGATGAGAGAAAGTTAGTTTTAAAAAGTCTGAAATATATAATACTCAAAAGTTTCAATGTAAATAATATTAGTTTGAATGTTTTTGGCTAAATATTGAACGACAGAAATAGGTCAGAAAAACGAGGCAGTTTCTGGTCTCGTATTGAGCACAGCAGAAAACTCGCATAATAAAATTAGAAATGTGGAAATGTTAGTTTTTCAAAGGTCCAAAAAATAAATTCTTAAGTTAAGGAGGTTGGCTACTGTGGGTGGGGGGTGCGAGAGAGAGCGAGCGAATCTTTTTTTTTGTAGCAGTTGGCATTACTGTTTTCATGAGCTGATAGTCGGTCTGCTATCGTATTAGATATGTGTATAATATAATGTAAACACGAAATCAGTTGATTTGTTAATATTATCGTCAAAAATGAGTGGAATTGAAAAAAGATACTATTGGAAAAAAGGAATCATGAAAAGAGTGAATATTCCAAAAGAAACTGTAACAAGTAACATACTTTCTTGGAAAGAAGCAATTAAAAGAAAGAATTTTAATAACGATTTACCAAATAAACTTAAAGAAATTAGTTTATTAAACAACTGTACATCATTAGCAACAAGAAAAAAAATTATTCTTGCTAATATTTCGTTAGATTTAATACTTAGTTCGTACGAAAAGAATAAATTCCCAGGGTTGCTAAGTCTATGCGGGGAAGACGAAAATGGAATCGTGCAAGTAACCACATCCAGGGCTGTTGTTCAAAAAATCGCAACTTATTTAGAGAGTGTTCAAAACACTAAAAGTTCTTCCAAAAACTAGATTTTAAGTATATAGCTATCTAA